>OY856189.1:7042683-7089179 GCA_963693315.1 Diogma glabrata | reverse complement strand
TTCTAATCCAGAAAATCCATATTGGATTGGGCTGGATTCGAACCGTCAACCCTAACGATGTATAGACTATAGCGCTTTAACACACTCGGCTATACATCGCCTAATTTATTAATTAAAATTTAGATTTAAATTAAAATATTAAAAATAGTTTTGTTTCGAAAATATCCACAGTTGAATTATGACATTCAAAATACATTCAAAAGATTGGATTAAAAAGACTGACAAAACTGTAACAGATCTTATATATTAATATGCTAACGAAAAAGTTTGTGGAGCCTAAGGCTTTTTTATTCGCAGATGGATTCATTTCAAATTTTCACTGCTAACTGATATTAGTGTAACTGATGTTAGTGTAACTTTTCACACAAATCGGATCATAAATAAAAAAGTTATAAACGAATTAAATTTATTTTTGAATTTAAGCGATTTGATTTCTAATTATCATTGCTGTATGTAATCTGTCAATTACATACAGTAATATAACGATTCGAATTTTAAGGAAAAAGCTCTATAGTTCAGACTTTTTTTCCGAAAAAAACTTGACATTTGCGAAATCTCATATTTAATAATTTATGTACAACTTAAAATTAATACAATGAGCAAAGTAACATAATTACAATTGATATAGTGCAATTAACCTTATTAAAATTACTTTAAATTTCAAAGAATATTAAATTTTCGGTAAGTGATTTAATTGCTAGTTTTACTTATGGTGTATTTTCTGTGAAATAATGTGGTTAACTTATTTGTAGGTAAAATTATATAACTAAAAACTCTAAAATAAAAAAATAAATAAAAAAATTTAAAAAACACACTTTTTGAAAAACGAACTAAAAAGTAGAAAATAAATTTTGCATTAACACCAGCGTTATGTCTTTTATAATTATATTTCCTTGGAAATTGTAAGAAGAAAAAGTATTTAAATGGTATTTAACACATCTTAGCATAGAGCAAATATTAAATTTTTGACTAATTTAGAAAGCTAATTTTCGATTGACAAACAGTTTTCCGTTCCCATTTGTTACATAAAATAAAAGTGGGTGGCGCATTCAGAAAGGAAAGGGAATAAACGTTGGTAGTCTCAGTCTCTCTTGTTAGAGATTAATATAGAATACATTTGTTCCTTTTCTATATTAATGTATGCGTCACCCACTTTTATTTTATGTAACAAATGGGAACGGAAAACTGTTTGTCAATCGAAAATTAGCATTTTAAATTAGTCAAAAATTTAATATTTGCGTCTATGCTAAGATGTGTTAAATACCATTTAAATATTTTTTCTTCTTACAATTTCCAAGGAAATATAATTATAAAAGACATAACGCTGGTGTTAATGCAAAATTTATTTTCTACTTTTTAGTTCGTTTTTCAAAAAGTGTGTTTTTTAAATTTTTTTTTATTAGATTAAATCATTGACGACATTTATTCACATATACAAATTTGCACACGCTTACAATTATTTGCATCGATTTTGCCTTAAAATTATTTGGTTTTAAGCTAACTATGTAATGTTTTTATTATATTTGTTTGCTTTGAACACGATCACAATTAAATGAATGAGTCGCCTAAAATTCTTTTTTTTGTAAAAATCAAGAAACAACGTGTAAAAATTTACATCAGTAAGAAAAGTCAATAATCTAAGGGCTGGATGTTCTATTCATCTAATTGTATTTTTTAATGTTAAGTTCACACATTTTAGTACAAATACTGATAATACTGATGTTCGCCACAACTTTGTTATTTCAATTAATTGTTTGATATAAATATTGTTCTGTTTTTTCTTCATTTTCGATTGATACTACTGCTAATATCAGAATGAATATAAATGCTAATGTATGTGAAGTTTTTCTTATGCGTGAGATAGGTTTTGAGTTAGATCGTGTGAATCCTTTTGTTCGTTCTTTTAAATCAATGCATGAATTTTGTGAAAGATCTGAGAATGTTACTGCTGATGTGTCAATGGTTGTAAAAGTTAACAGAGAATGTGATATTCGTCGTTTTATTGATGCTGTTCAAACTGATGTGGCTGCTATTTTTAAAAATGATGATGGTGAACCACCTTTTGAAAGAAATATGATTGTTTTTTCAAAAAATGCAAATGAAATTCGTTCTGTTTCTGTCCTTGATTCTTTTTTGGATCCTTTAGCTTATCCTTTGTTGTTTCCAAATGGTGATAATGGGTAGCACGTTAATATTCCACATAATTTAGTTTCAACTTCACGTGCTAATGTGCTACGTACAAAAGTTACAATGTTGCAATTTGCATCTTATCGTCTTGCTATACGTGTTGGTGTTAGTCTTTTGCATCGTTCTCAAAAATTATTTCTTCAATGGATTGTTGATATGTATGTTCGTATCGAAGGTATACGGCTTCATTACATTCGTTCAAATCAATGTGCTCTTCGTGCTGATTTGTACAACAATTTAACAGATTTCTTGCATCAAAATCGCAATGGCAATGATAATAAGCAAGTAGTTGGTCGTAAAGTAATTTTGCCATCTTCTTTCACCGGTTCACCACGTAACATATATCAAAATTACTTGGATGGAATGTCTATTGTACAACATTTCGGTAAACCTTCTTTATTTATAACAATGACATGTAATCCTCAATGGCCAGAAATTGTTGATAATTTGAGTAATTATGTGGATGGGTGTAATAAGGGCAAATAAAAAACTTTTTTTGACCCAAGCGAGTGGGGTGTCATTTGAAAGAGCACCAAATTTCAAAAACATTGCATTTTTAGAATTTTGCGGTACACAGTTTTTGAGTTATTGTCAAAAATGTGCAAATTCCAGACCGTCCCCTCCCTACGTTTTGACACTGACAGACAGAAAAAATTGAAAAAAATCATAGAGACAGGAAGTTTGCTATATTTTGATCGAAAATTATAGCGAACTCTCAAATAATTATATTTCTGTGTGTTTAGGGGATGTGTAATGAAGTGCCTCTCAAGATGATAATGGGAGTGGCTTAGCAGGGTGCGTACCTAGTTTTTATGTATTGCCGTTCGACTTAGTCTCAATCATCGTGGATAGGGGATAGTATAGACCTGCTGCTTCAGCACAAATGCAGAAATGTACGCAATTTTCAAAATAGATCAGAAATGGAAACAAATACAAGTGTGAAAAGGAGACTCTGGCGACCCCCTTCTACGAAAGAACCACGGTCGGCACGTTCAACCCCTCATTCAGTCACCTACGCCCACACACACACACACACACACACACATTCACGCCCCTTTATCATTAGGATTAAAGAAACAAATCAAATTTACTCACCCCATGATTATATCCTGACCTACTATCCTGATTATATCAGCCTTCCATCAGCACGTTGGTCACGTTGGAAACTTTACGAAGATATTTGTATAGCAAAAAATGTTGAATAAAGTTGTACGTATAAATGTTGAATAAAACGTTAAATAAAATGTTAAGTAGAAACGTTAAATAAACTTGCAATCAACCGCGTTGAATAATTTTGTACTTATACACGTTGAATTAAAATGTTGAGTAGAAACGTTAAATAAACTTGCAGTCATCAGCGTTGAATAATTTTGTTGAATGAAACGTTAAGCAGAAACGTTAGATAAACTTGCAATCAGCAACGTTGGATAATTTTGTTGAATAAAACGGTAAGTAGAAACGTTAACTAAACTTGCAATCAACAGCGTTGAATAATTTTGTACTTATAAACGTTGAATAAAAGGTTAAGTAGAAACATTAATTAAACTTGCAATCAGCAACGTTGACTAAATTTGCACTTAAAACAAACTGGTGGGTTGAAACGTTAAATAAACTTGCCATCATCAGCGTTGAATAATTTTGTATTTATAAACGTTGAATAAAATGATAAGTAGAAACGTTAGATCGGATTGTAAACATAAGCGCCGAATCAATTTATAATCACAGGTGGGTATGGGAACAATTACAGCAATTACAGCCGAATACGTTGAATTGTAGTTGTTACAGGATGCGTTGAAATCAGAAATGTAATAATTTATACCAATATTATTCGTTGAAGTAGAACTGTAGTAGTTTGTATCAATGATTGTAGAGCACTACGTTGAAAGGTAATTCTTACCGTATGCGTTGAAATCCAAAACAAAATGTAATAAATGGTACCAATACTAGTTAAATTATTTGTTGAAAGAGAACGGTAATTATTTGTATCAACGATTGTGGAGCAATGCGTTGAAAGGTGATTGTTGCCGGATGCGTTGAAATCCAAAAAAGGTAATAAATTGTACAAATACTAGTTAAATAATTCGTTGAAATAGAACTGCAATAATTTGTATCAATGATGGTGGAGCAATACGTTGAAATGTAATTTTTGAAGTATGCGTTGAAATCAAAAATGTAATAATTTGTACCAATACTAGTTAAATAATTCGTTGAAATAGAACTGTAATAATTTGTATCAATGATGTTGAAAGCAAAATGTAGATACAGTTGAATTCGTTGAAAAGGTAATGACAATAATCGTGGAATAAATGGGATTTTCATGGGAACTGGGATTTTCTACGTATGCAACTATAACCGCATACGTAGAAAATCCCAGGTAACAATTTGTAAAAAAAATACCCGTTGAATAAATTTGAACCACGCAAAAATTTGTATATGAAAAAAATTCGTTGTAACCGTTGCCAATGATGATGCAGATACCGTACAAAAACTTGTTGCAAAATGCTGACAGTAATGACACGAACACTGTACCAAAACACGTTGAAACAGTTGACAATGATGAAATAAATACGGTATAAAACTTCTTTGCAAAAATTGACAATAATGATGTTAATATTGTACAAAAAGTATGTGGCAAAAACAAGTCGGATACTGCGCTGCAATAGCTCAGCGATTGTTATCCCTTTGCTATCAATCCGATGTATATATTATTTTGCCGATGGTTAATTGCAGCACCAAAAAAAATCTGGTGGATCAGGCAAACACAAGCGACCACATCAGTGATATTCCCAAAATCATTTTATCTTGTGATATCTCCCAAATACTCTACCAACAATCAAGCGTGGACAACACGTCAACCAAAGATACTCGACCTCGAAGGTAAAAATTATATAAATTTCAACATGTAAATTGTTTATTATAATTCAAGTGTTTATACACCAAAAAAAAATTTCAGCGATTATTCTAGACTAATAAATTTAACCTTAATTAATTTTAAATTTAGTTAGAGGCGAATGCAAACCTCGAGTATAATTACATTTATCTTGACTTGTTTTTGATTTAAAAAAAAACTAAATTTAACAAGCGCTTTAATGGAACATACACAACACAAAATTTTCTTTTGTTGATTCTTTAATTTCAAGTGACGATTTACGATTCATATTTTTATTTAATTTCCTGATAAAATAAAATTTTATCAAGCGCCATCATTAAAAAAAACACACACAACAGATATACATTTCTTTTTTATACTGATCACCCTTTTGGTTCTCGTAGTTCTATTTGAGTTTTTTGTTTGGTTAAAGTTAAATTTAACTAGTGCATTTGTATGAGAACTGACAAAAAAAAATAATTCTACATGGTCATACCTGAACCATTGGGGCTAATAGTCACCGGCAGGATCTTTCTTACAACCCAATTTTCACTGAATTTAACTCTATACGATTTGACTACACACTTATATACATTACGTTAATAAATTAACAAAAAGGAATCACCAAAAAAAAACTTTTTACACGTATTAAATAAGTAATTAATATTTTCCTAAGGACAAACACAAAATGCCACGTATCAATTTATTTAATATCACATTTTTACTGCACTGACAGTACCAAAATAAGAATCTAATCAGAAACGAATGATGAGATTGTTATCGTACTCTGTGAATCGCAATTTAAAACAAGAGACTGTTTGTACAGTTTAAACATATCTAATTAATTTTACGTTAACTTAAATTACGTCACCAAATGGAACGGAACCAAACATATATATTTTTTTTTAATTTGATGGAATTTTTGATTTATACGGCACAAACATAAATGATTTTTCTTTTAAACTTCTCAAACATATAAATTTTTTCCTAAATTTTTCACTATCGGGACGGAACATTTAAGATAATTGCACTAATTGAAACTAATTTAAAATTTAATTTAATTAAAAATTCACTACTTAAATGGAAACTTAATTTTAAGAAGAAATAGCATGAATGCAAAATTTACTTCAGATTTTGTCATTCATGAGAGAATTATCAGTTGCACAAGAGAATGAAAATTTTTACAGTGCTCATTATATAGCCAAAATTATCAGTATCGAAAAAACTCGAATACAGGGTTTTAGATGTAAGACAATTAATTTACATCAAGTATTCAATGGTTGGGAACTTTTTATAGTTATACAAAACTGTTTGTTATTTGATATTATTGCACAAAAATAATTTTGTGATACAAATCATTTCTGATACATTAATAACATTTAACATTGAATTTAAAATGAATTAAATGCAAGTTCAATCGATGTTATGGTGTGTTGGTATTACAAAACTATAATCTATAATAGCATTACAGTGAATTTCAGTTCCATAACGGAAAGATTATTTGAAGGAAAATATTCATACAAAACAATCGAATGTTTATCAAAGCAAGATATTAAATCTTTGTATGTTGACGACTGGAAAAATACGCACAGCTGTTATGAGGTGTGAAAACTTCGTTGTTTAATTACGGTTGGTGTTTAGAGAATTCAAATTCAAGCAGTATGGTGAAATTAATCGGATGGAAACGTAGCGTGAGTCAATTTTAGTGGATTGTAAAATTAAATTTTAATGTTTATATAGATAATATTTAAGGAAAATTTTTTTTTAATTCAATTTAATTAATATTATATTATATTAATTAATATATAAAATTAGTGTAATTGGTTCAATTTTTTTTTCAAATATGTCTGTCCAGCTATTGAAAATTTAAGTAAGTTTTAGGAAAAATAAGCAAACTAGGGGTTACGGGGACTATAAGAAATATGACTATTGAAGGTGAATGGATGAGAAACTATTACGAGCTGTACATGTTAATAAAAAAAATTGACAGCTAATAAATCTGAGACTATACGAAAAATGTGTCTGTTAATGATGGATGAAAAAAAAAACTATTACAAGCTACTTATGGTAATCACAAATGACACTAAAGAATCAGAGACTATAATACACCGTGTTCAAGCATTCTTCCAGGCTATCCATTACAGATGGGCGTAAGGAAGGTAAAAAAAACTTTTTTTGACCCAAGCAAGTGGGGTGTCATTTGAAAGAACACCAAATTTCGTAAACATTGCAATTTTTTTTTAGAATTTTGCGGTACACAGTTTTTGAGTTATTGTCAAAAAAGTAAAACTTTCAAACCGTGCTCCCCCTACGTTTCGACACTGATTGACAGAAAAATTTGGAAAAATGCATATAGACAAAAGTTTGGTAGACTTTAAACGACAATTATAGCAAGGCGTCAAATAATTATATTTCTGTGTGGGGAGGGTAAAAAAAAACTTTTTTGGACCCAAGCAAGTGGGGTTATGTCTTCGAATTTTCGTCCTGATATTGTTGTGCGTGTGTTTAAAGTGAAACTTAAAGTGCTCATAGATTGTTTAATGAAAGGTTCTGTCAAAGCACATTGAATTTCAAAAACGTGGTCTTCCGCATGCTCATATTTTGTTAAATTTGTCAGATGAAGATTCTGGAAATGAAATGATTAATAAATTTGTATGTACTGAAATCCCTGATCCCATTCTTTTTCCTAAATTACATGAATATGTGAACCGTCATATGATGCATGGACCATGTGGTGCTCTAAATCCCAATTCTGTTTGTATGAGAGATGGTAAATGGAGTAAGAATTTTTCAAAACCTTTCAGTGAAAATACTAAAGAATCTGTGAATGGTTATCCTTTGTATCGTCAACGTGATAATGGTATGAGTGTTGATGTACGTGGTGCATCTCTTGATAATAGATATGTTGTTCCATATAATCCTTATCTTCTTGCAAAATTCAATTTCATATTAACGTGGAAATATGTACGACTGTTAAAAGTGTGAAATATGTTTACAAGTATGTATATAAAGGGTATGATTTTGCCAATGTTGAATTGAGAGTGAATGGAAAGAATGCAGTGAATAATGATGATGCGATTGTGGGAAATGAAATTTGCCTAATAGACAAAATGTTTATATCATGAATGGTAATGTGGCTGGTGCAGTCGCAAATGTATCAAGAACAAAATTGTTAGCATTTTTCCATTTGAATTCCATTGATAATTTAGCTAATGAGTTTTTGTATACAGAATTACCATTACATTATGTTTGGCATGATCAAAGTAAATCGTGGAAAAGAAGACAACGTGGGGCTGATAAAGTTGTTGCACGATTATATATGGTTTCTCCAAAAGATATAGAATTGTTTCATATGCGTTTACTTCTATTGCATGTTCGTGGTCAAAAATCTTTTACTGATCTACGTATGTATGAAGGTGTTGAGTACCCTACTTTTGTTGCAGCATGTGAAGCTCGAGGTATTGCAACAAATGATAATGAATGGCATGAATGTTTACTTGAAGCTTCAGAAATTCAATCACCAAAACAGTTACGTCAATTATTTGCATTTATCTGTGGTTTGAATATTCCTCCGAATGCTTTAGCTTTATGGATTGAATTTAGAAAAAGTATGATTGAAGACTTTATACGAAATTACGATGAAGATGTGTCAATTAATCGAGCCTTGATTGAAATTAATGAAATTCTTCTTACACATAGTACTTCATGTGGTGGTCTTAGTCTTCCGATTCCACAATATAACTTAAAGATTGGTGATGTAGGTCATTTTGATATTGAAGAAGAAGCTATAGTTTTCGATAAAATGTATGAAAATGCACATAATGAGCAACGTAGTGTGATTGATATTGTTTTGCGTGAAGCTCAATTCCATGATACTGGAAGTAATGTTTTTTTCTTGACAGCTCATGCAGGTTGTGGCAAAACTTTTGTTCAAACGACAATAATCTTTCGTGTATTGTAACTGCCCTCAGTGGTATTGCTTAAACTCTTTTGATTGGGGGGCGAACTTTGCATAATGTTTTCAAATTACCAATTCCATTATTAGAGAATTCAATGCCAAATATAACTCCAAACAGTGTACATGGCACATATATTAATAATGCATCAATCATTATTATAGATGAAATTTCAATGTGTTCTATTCATGCTTTAAAATTAATTGATCGTTTGTTAAGAGATTTAACTCAAAAATTTAACTCAAAACGAAGAAAATAAATATAAACTGTTTGCAGGTAAAACTCTTTTACTGAGCGGTGACTTTCGCCAAATTCTTCCAGTTATACCGCGTGGCTCACGTTCTATTTTATTGGAAAATTGTATTACATCTTGGCAAGAATTTATTAACTTTAAAATTTTGAAATTAAATCAAAACATGAGAGCTCTCCATCATGAAATTGAATTTGTAGAATTTCTTAGAAGACTCGGTAATGGTCCCGAGCAGAAATTAGTTAGGGAAAGCCTGAATACAGTCAGGGCCTGATCAGGGTCAGATAGGGCAAGCCTTATTAGGGCAATCTGATGTGGGCCTGTTCCGGACCTGAATTAGAATGCCCTTTTAGGGCAAACCTTATTTGGATACATCCGGCCCTGATTTGGTATTTCGTATCTGACCCCTAGCTGGGTAATCTGATCAGGGCCTGATACAAAATGCCTTACTAGGGTTTGCCCTATTTAATTATATATGGAAAACTTGGTCAGTGCCTGATCCGTTTATCCCAATCAGGGCCTGATTAGGCAAAAGCGTTACGCCAATGATTAGGGCCCTATCAAAATAGGGCTAACCTGATCAGGGCCGTATTTGAGCCCTAAGAAATTTCTGCTCGGGGTGATATGCAAAGATTTCCACAGTTTGGTTCAGATATCATTGAAATTCCTCATAATTTGATTGGCAATCCAGACAATATTATTGAAGACAGTTTTGGAAATATTTCTGATACTGATTTTATCTGATGACATTTTGAGTTCCGTCATTTTAGCCCCCAAAAATAATGATTGCAATGAAATCAATTCTAAAATCTTGAGAATTATGCCAGGAGAGGATAAAGCATATTTTAGTTTTGATAAAGTTGTTTGTGATGACATTCGTGAGCAGAACAATTTTCCAATAGAATTTTTAAATAAGGAGGTTTGCCACCTCATAAATTAGTTTTGAAAGTGAATTGCATTGTTCTCCTCATACGTAATTTAAATACAGGTCAAGCATTAGTAAATGGAACACGGATGTGTGTAAAAGTTATGCACCGAAATTCAATAGATTGTGAAGTTTTGACTGGTGTCATGCAAGGTGTACGAATTCTAATTCCACGCATTCATTTGACTTATTCTGGAACTCTTCTTCCATTTAAATTTCAAAGAACTCTGTTTTTGATTGTGGAGGTGTTCACCTTGTAAACAATCCTATCCTTAATCCCAAGTTGTGATTCGAATTCCAGTGGAAAATATTATTATTATTCCAAATTACCAAGTCCAAATCACAATTTTATTTTATTTTATATTTATATAATTTATAACTCAAAAATCTCTAATGTTTATAGTTCGATCGTTGAATAAGAAGTGGTCGATGACAGAAAATTTTTGTGAAATATTAATAAGTTTTCCCACAAAAATAAAAATATTCTGTCATCTGGCACAAATAGGAATTTTATGATCTTAAGACAATTTTATTTAAATATTTAAATCTTAATTTCTATGTGATTCTATGTAATTTAAATTTAAAAATATCAAACAAAGAAAACCAGATCAACTAGACAAAAAAAATAATCATTTTTTTTTTGTGAATTATTATGGTTTTGATTTTATATAAAGTTAATTGGTTTTTAATTAATATAATTAATAAGTTTTATCGATTTAAATTAGTGATAATTTTGTTGTGAGTATAATCATAAAAAAACTTTAAAAAAAAAATAGAACCGACTTCATAAAAAACAAAAGAGGCACAAAAAAGTGAAAAATAACTCAATTGTTGCTTTTAGAAACAAAAATACGTTACATTTTGGTTAATTTAATTTAATTATACCTTACTATAGACAAAAAAAATACGCTATTATACAAAGTTACTATATTAAAATAGTTACTTTTTATTATAGTTATTATAGTTATTATAGTTGTTATAATAGTTATTATATTTTAAAAGTTATTTGTAGTACAAAACTGTTGGAAATCGGTGCCAAGTCCGAGACATGTTAGTTGGTTTTTCGTCAATGTGGCACCGACTTCGAACAGTTTTGTATTACAAATAAGCGTTTGCGAATTTTTGCACAAACGGCATACATATTCCCCGTGATAGAAAATTATTTACGATAACCTTGACAAGTATAGCAATATAATACTGCCCAAAATATCCAAACAGATTAATATGTTTTGACGAAATCAGCGAAAATGCATTAAAAATATGGTTTTTTTAATTTTCTGAATAACGGTATTTTTCACATCAAAGAAACAATTATGGGACCCTCTGGGAATGAACTCAAATAGAATAAAAATTTAAATCATCTAAATCGAACGAGCCGTTTTTGAGAAATCGGTGTACTACATATAAAAAAACCTACAGTGAAACACATAACCTCCTGCTTTTTTGAAATCGGTTAAAAAGTATCTATTTTAATATAGTAACTTTTTAATAGCGTAATTTTTTTGTCTATAGTAAAGCATAATTAAATTAAATTAATCATAATGTAACGTTTATTTGTTTATAAAAGCCATAATTGAGTTATTTTTCACTTCTTTGTGCCTCTTTTGTTTTTTCTGAAGTCAGTTCTATTTCTTTTCAAAACGGACTTTTTATTTTTTTATTTTTAGTGAAGTCATAAAGCAAATGTCGGCTAGAAAGCGTTTTAAAAGTAATAACTTCAAATACCGGAAAAACTTTCATCAGTGACAATCTATTAATTATGGTTTTATGATTTTTTGCACAAACGGCATACACATTTTCCGTCATAGAAAATTATTTACGATAACCTCGACAAGTGTATCAATATAATACTGCCAACAACAAACAAACAGAATAATATGTTTTGACGAAATCAACGAAAATGCATAAAAAATATGGTTTTTTCCAATTTTCTGAATAACGGTATTTTTTACATCATAAAAAAAATTATGAGACCCTCTGTGAATAAACCCAAATAGAACACAATTTGAATCATCTAAATCGAACGAGCCGTTTTTGAGAAATCGGTGTACATACATAAAAAACTTTAAAAAAAAAAATAGAACCAACTTCAGAAAAAACAAAAGAGGCACAAAAAAGTGAAAAATAACTCAATTGTTGCTTTTAGAAACAAAAATACGTTACGTTTTGATTAATTTAATTTAATTATACCTTACTATAGACAAAAAAATTACGCTATTATACAAAGTTACTATATTAAAATAGTTACAGTTTATTATAATTATTATAGTTATTATAGTTGTTATAATAGCTATTATATTTTAAAAGTTATTTGTAGTACAAAACTGTTGGAAATCGGTGCCAAGCCCGAGACATATTAGTCGGTTTTTCGTCAATGTGGCACCGACTTCGAACAGTTTTGTACTACAAATAACTTTTAAAATATAATAACTATTATAACAACTATAATAACTATAATAACTATAATAAAAAGTAACTATTTTAATATAGTAACTTTGTAAAAATATTGGAGAAGTGGATTGAAGAAATCCAAAAATTAGAATCCATATTAGTTGTAATTGGTGATTTTAATATAAATATGAAAGTTAATTTTACATACAGTCGTCAATTAAATCAATTAATAAATTTATTTGGTTTAAAACAGCTTGTTAACGAATACACGAGAATAGATTACGATAAAAAAACAATGATTGACTTAGTAATTACAAATAGCTTTGATTCAAAAGTTAATGTGGTAAATAGTTTAAAAATATCAGATCATGAAACAATCGTTATAAATAATAACAAAAACATTAATAGTATTGATGATAAAATAACCATTTTGTGCAAAAAAAATTACAGTTGTAGAAATTTAAGAAATGAACTCAACAAAAATGATTGGAGCAAAATTAAAAATTTGAGCTTTGAAGAAAAAACAAATTTTTTCCAGATGAATTTAACACAAGCTGTTAATAATTTAATGACATATAAAGAAATTAAAGTTAAACATAATAATCCTTGGTATACAAATTATCTTTCAAATCTTAAAAACTTACGTGATAGTTCTTATCGTATAGCCGTATTAACAAATTTTTTTTTTTTTTTTTTACTTTATTTATTTAAGATCAACAAAACAAAAAAAAAACATATTTCTTGTTATATACTTATTTGCTAAATTTTTGTTTCTTTTTTTTTTTTTTTTTTTTTTGTTCCTTCTTTAATCTTAACATTAATGTCTGCAGTTGCATAAAATGCAGTTACAGACAAATTACATTTGAATATTTTTTATGAAGACGTATAATTTGGAATAAAATTTTTTTTTTTTTTTTTTAATATGTTTTATAATTATTAGTATAGCATAATTATGGTTATTTTGAATCTTAGAATTTAATTCAAACTTAGAAATAAATCGGGATCTGAAATTTAGATTACATGAAAATTCGAATAATAGTAAAATCTGAAACATTATTAATTATGACAAATAATAGTTTTATATTAAAAAAATAAGAGAAATAATTATTATTACTATTAAATAAAGTTCTAAATCAAATTTGTCTATCATAATTAGTTCAAGGTTATTTGGTTTAAATTGTTTGGTTTATTAATAGTCTAAGTTTTTTTTTGCATTTATTAAATTGCAATATTTTGTAAGTGAGCTTTTAACTTATCCTTAAAAGTCGATATTCGAGTTTCATTTTTCAAATCATCCGGCAGGCCGTTGAATAAGACTAACCCTTTGAACATTGGATTCAACTGCCCACTGGCAGTCCTGCAGAAATTTATATAAAAATTTTGAGCACACCGAGTTGGGTAATCGTGTATGGAAGCTATTTGAGTAAGAATGAAATTATTTTTAATCAAATTGTGTTTTGATTTAAAGATTAGGAGTATTAACTCATAATCAATTAGGAATTTCAGTGGTAAGACGTTATTATCATAAAGAAGCCTGGTTGGGCAATTATACTGAAGATTTTTAATTGACCTAATTGTTTTATTAATGAGCACCTGAATTTCCTGTATTCTGAAAGCCGCAGTTGTTCCCCATATAGGCAATAGGTATCGAATATGACTCATAACATGAGCATGGAATATAAGATACTTGATTTTTGTAGGTAAGATATTTTTTAGGCGATATAAAATGAAGCTAGTGTTTCGTATTTTATTTTTTATTTTTTCTATGTGTCTATCCCAGTTCAATTTATAATCTATAGTAAGCCCCAGATATTTAGCTTCATATATTCTTTCTATCGGAATATTATTCAGTTTGAGAAAATAGTTGCTTAATTGATCGTATGTTTTATTTTTAGCTTCAAAAATTAGATAGTTCGTTTTGTTTGCATTAAGTTGAAGATGATTAAGACTGGCCCATTTTTCAATTTTAATTAGGTCTGCTTGCATTTTCAAAATCAAATCATGACAATTAGTTTCTTCATACACTATTATCATATCATCAGCGTACATTTGTAATTTCCCGTTCAATTTGAGAGTAAACACATCATTAACATATATATTGAAGAGAAGTGGACCAAGCTTCGAGCCTTGAGGAACACCATACTTTATCTTACTATTTTTACTTGTAGTTTGGTCAATTTTTACGAATTGCATTCGATCTTTCATGTAAGAGTCAAGAAGCTTGAGAGCACTACCTTTAACACCGTAGTGATTTAGTTTGCCACTTAATATTATTGGTTCAACGAAATCAAAAGCTTTTCTTCAATCAATGAGTAAAATAGAAGTTATTAACTTTTTGTCCATACTAGAGCGCACATTTGCAATCATTTGCGATACGGCTGCAAGGGTGCTAGAGTTAGTACAAAACCCAAACTGATTTTCATTAATAACCTTCTTAGTGGTACAAAACGACTCTAATCTATTGTACAATATACTTTCAAAAAATTTTGAAAACATAGTTAGTATAGAAATTGGTCGATAGTTACTAGGAATTTTTTTGTTTCCAGCTTTGAATACAGGAATCACCTTAGCCAATTTAAGGGGATCAGGAAACTCATGCCCTACCATGTAATGATTTATTAAGCTCGTTAAAGTTTTTGCTAACTCTTCCTTAAGAAATAAACAAAACTTGGTTGAAATTTGATCATGTCCCACAGCTGATTTTTTGTTTAGTTTGCTTATTGCTTAACATTCAGAATTTCGGTTTCATTCGTAGGCTCAAATTCAGATAGCCAAACTCCAAAACTCTCATCGTTGATATTGGTAGTTGTTTGTACACTATTATCAGGTATAATTTCATTTACACAATTTACAAAATAATCGTTAAAAATTTCACAAATTTCTCTTGGATTATCAATCAAATTAAAGTCTTTTTCCAGGACAATTTTAGGTTTTGATTTCGTTTTATTAAAAACATATTGATTCATTATCTCCCATACTTTCCGAAAATCATTTTTATTGAGTTCATTTATAAAAAAAACTGTTTGTGCATCTCTTTCCATAGTTTCAGCTAATTTTTTATACTTTTTATATTGATCAGAGAAGTATGTGTTTGACCGATACTTTACTTTTAATTTGTAAAATCTGTCCTTAAGCTTTATATTTGATTTAATTTCATTGGTAATCCATGGATTTTGTTTTGCTTGTGGCTTTTTTGTTAACGCTACTTTTGTAAATTGTTTTATAGTATTTTTGCAGGTTTCAATTAATTCATCAAATGTCTTTAATTTCAATATTTTTTTCGTAATTTCATGTTTATCTATTTTATCGTATTGTAAGAATGTACTTCGATGGCTAAGTTGTGAAAGGTTTGTTGATTGTTTGCCAAAGCTTAGCAATATTGAACGGTGATCACTGATATCTGAATCAATAACTGATAGATGATAGTATGGGGCAAGAATATCAGTAACGACATGATCAATGATCGTTCCAATTGTATTAGATATTCTAGTGGAATGATCTTGATCCATGCAGTTTAATACTACGAATCCATTTGAATTAATAACATCTTGATATTTTTGCGTTATGGTATCATTCAAAGTTCTCAGGTTTATATTGAAGTCACCTAATATATAAAGTTTATTATATTTTTCCAGTATTTTATCGAGCTTTAGCAAAAAATCACCACTGTCCGAATTAGGTTGCTTATAAACACCCATAATGCTGAAATTTAAATTTTCAAGTTTAACTAAAAGGATATTATTGTAATCAAAATAAAAATCCAATATTAACTCAGATGCAATAGTATTACAAATATGAATTCCTACACCGCCACCCCTAGAGTCATTTCTACATGAAAAATAGGAGGCATAATTTTCTAATTGAAATAGGTTTACTTCATTTAATTGTATCCATGTTTCAGTGATAACTACAATATGAATGTGGTAATCAAAAGAGGCAATGTAGTTTTTGAGCTGATTAAATTTATTCCGTATGCTTCTCATGTTTATGTACAAAATGTTCAAAAGATTAGACGAATTTTGAGAAAACCTTAAACTATTAATATAATGTTTAATTTTCATGCAATCTAGTAGATTATAATGTTCATTTTCAGGTTCAATCATGATTGTATTTTTAAATTTATTTAGAAAACAATAAAAAATAACAAGAAGAAATAATAAAAATTAATAAAAGTTATTTATCATATGATTTTGAATTTGTAGCTGTATTTTGTTGCAAAATGTTATCAACGTCACTAATAGCTTTAATAACAAAGATATCTGAATTAGCTGTTTTTCGTACACATACCTTATTATAAGAGAACCATACATATTTAAATCCATGTTCTTTCTTCAAAATTTTTGCATATTTGAGAAGGTTTTGGTTTTTTTGTGTTAGGAATGATGTCAAATATATTTCGTTATTGTCCCTGCTTTCATTTGGCAGTATTTGATGGATGTACAATGGTCCATGTACTAATTTTCTTGCTGCCATTATTCGTTGTTTAAAAACAGGATGAATAAATTTTACCAAAATTGGCGATATGTAGTTTCTGTTTTGTTGATTATTTGTTTTCCCGTTTGTGGTTTTAGGCTCCAAACGTACAGCTTCAATGATTTGGTCTCTATTAATATTAACTTGGAGTTTGCTAGCCACCGTCAAAACAAGGTCTATCAAGTTTTCGTTTTCTTGTTTTGGAATTCCTCCTATGTTAAGATGATCTTCCAGCTTTTCTTGTTGAAGTCTATCCACCATTGCTTCAAGCTCAAAAACTCGTTTTTCCAGAATGCTATATTTAATTAGTAGTTTTTTAATTTCCCGATTATCCGCCAAAAGAAAATCCAACTTAGAATTAACGCTTTCATTGATTTCTGGTTGTATGACGGTAACATTTGGTTCTTCGTCTATATCATTTTCATCATCTGACTCTAATTTGTTTGTAATGTTATTTCGACATTTAGAGGAACAGAACCAAAGTTTTTCTTTATGTTGCATTATTGATTGATACTGTATTCGCGTAATACTAACACATTCAATATGAAAATAAATTTCGCAAGCACTGCATTTTAACGTTTTGTCTTTTTTTGATATTAACTAATCACATTTTTTACAGTTTTCGTTTTTATTATTATTTTTTAGAAAACTATATTCCAAGTTTTTTAACTGATTTTTATTTGGCTTACGTGAGGGTACCATATTGGTTAATTCTTTAATAGCACTAGTTATAGTTTTTTAGCACTAGTTATCACTTTTAAATTATAAATTATTCACTTTGGAATTTCAAAATTTATATAGAATTTTTACGATAGCACCAATAGTTGATAGAATAATTTATTAAAATTAATGCAAACAAAAAAGTTATTTTTTCCACTCTACGGTATTTTTGCAAATTAAAAAAAAAATGATATTTGATTGGAGTAAATAAAGAATACGTCTTTCTCAAACGAGATATACAATATCAATATCAATATCAATATACAATATCAATATCAATATCAATTCATTCGAAGATTGGAAGAACTATAAAATTAACCGTAATAAATACTCCCATGAACTCAATATAAAAGTTTGTGAATACACACAAAATAAAATTTTAGAAAACTCGGGTGATTCAACAAAAATGTGGAAAACGTTGAAAGCTTTACTGAAACAAAAAAATGATAGACCAAAATATATTTTGTTTGATAATAAGAAATTGACCGATAAAAAAGAAATTGCTAGTGAATTTAATAACTATTTCATAAATAGCATTGAACAAATAAATAAATCAATAGAAAATTCGCCAATTTCCTATTGCAATACATCGGAAAATGAAAGAACTTTTATAATGAATCCGATCTCTGAAGAAGAGTTATTGAAAATTATTAAAAATTTATCTAAATCTAAAGCTGGAGTTGACAATATTTCCACAACAGTCCTGTTGGACGCGTTTGAAGTAGTGGGTGAATCTTTATTGGACATTATAAATGAATCTCTTCAACAGGGTAAATTTCCGAATAGTTGGAAGACTTCAACCGTCATACCTATACCTAAAGTTAATGGCACTAATAAATGTTCTGAATTTCGTCCGATTAATATGTTACCATTATACGAAAAAATCTTAGAAAATGTTGTGAAAGGACAACTGATGACCTTCATAGATAATAATAAAATCATCAACAAATTCCAATCAGGATTTAGAAAAGATCATAGCTGTGAATCTTCACTAAATTTATTGCTTTCAAACTGGAAAGATGAAATTGAAAATGATAAAATGGTCTTAGCTATTTTCCTCGATTTTCGTCGAGCATTTGAAACTATTAACCAATCATTGCTACTAAAAAAATTAAAAAAATATGGTATACGTGGGAAAGCATTACAATGGTTTAAAGAGTATTTGTTTAATCGAACCCAAAAAGTAAAATATGAAAACTCAGAATCGTCAGTGAAAAACAATATCTTAGGAGTACCGCAAGGTTCTGTGATTGGTCCGTTACTTTTTATTTTGTACATCAACGATATTAGTAGCGCAATTGATTTTTCAGTAAACCTTTTTGTTGATGATACTCTAATATCGATATCCGCAAATGACATCAACACAGCAATAAGTCTAGTCAATTCTGACTTATCAAAACTAGTACTGTGGCTTTGATTTCATAAACTAAAATTAAACACATCAAAAACAAAATTCATGATGATATCTAATAAAAAAATTACATCTGTAGCAAATGGAAATGTTATTATTGATAATGATATAATTGAGCGGGTTAAATCGATGAAATATTTGGGTATATATATTGATGAAAAACTTAAATTTGATGAACATCTTCAACATCTGACAAAATAAATTGCAAAAAAAGTTGGTTTATTTAGTCGAATAAGCAAAAAATTAACACCGAGTAGTCGAATTTTAATATACAAAACCATAATTGCACCACATTTCGATTATTGTTCGTCAATCATATTTTTGGCATCAGAAAATGACATTAAGTTACAACTATTGATGAATAAAGCAATGAGAATAATATTAAAAGTAAATAGATACACATCAAGAAGATTGATGCTGGACACATTACAGTGGCTCAGTGTAAAACAAAGGATTTATTTCAATTCATTAATCTTCATATTTAAGATTGATAATAAAATTCTACCAGAATACTTGTCTGAAAAAATGAAAAAAAATGAAGATATACACTCAATACATACAAGAGGAAGTACACTTCAGCGTCCTCCACAATACCTGAAGACGTCATGTCAAAACTCTCTTTTGTATAAGGGAGTATTAATCTATAATGAATTTAAAAAAAAATGTGACACCTGTAACATAAAAGAATTTTAAAAAAAACTTGTCGATTTTGTGCGCACTAAATTTCCAATAGATTAAACATTTTTCATTTAATTTAAATGTCAATTTAGTTTGATTTCTGTATGATATAATGTAAATACCAATTGGTAAATAAATACAATATTATTATTATTATTATTATTATTATTATTTATAATAGCGTAATTTTTTTGTCTATAGTAAGGTATAATTAAATTAAATTAATCAAAATGTAACGTTTTTTTGTTTCTTAAAGCAACAATTGAATTATTTTTCACTTCTTTGTGCCTCTTTTGTTTTTTCTGAAGTCGGTTCTATTTTTTTTTAAAAGTTTTTTTATTTTTTTTATTTTTAGTGTAGTCATAAAGCAAATGTCGGCTAGAAAGCGTTCTAAAAGTAATAACTTCAAATGCTGGAAAATTTTTCATCAGTGACAATCTATTAATTATGGTTTTCCGATTTTTTGCACAAACGGCATACATATTTCCCGTGATAGAAAATTATTTACGATAACCTTGACAAGTATAGCAATATAATACTGCCCAAAATATCCAAACAGATTAATATGTTTTGACGAAATCAGCGAAAATGCATTAAAAATATGGTTTTTTCCAATTTTCTGAATAACGGTATTTTTCACATCAAAGAAGCAATTATGGAACCCTCTGGGAATGAATTCAAATAGAATAAAATTTGAATCATCTAAATCGAACGAGTCGTTTTTGAGAAATCGGTGTACTACATATAAAAAAACCTACAGTGAAACACAGAGCCTCCTGCTTTTTTGAAGTCGGTTAAAAAGTAACTATTTTAATATAGTAACTTTTTTAATAGCGTAATTTTTTTGTCTATAGTAAAGCATAATTAAATTAAATTAATCAAAATGTAACGTATTTTTGTCTATAAAAGCCATAATTGAGTTATTTTTCACTTGTTTGTGCCTCTTTTGTGTTTTCTGAAGTCGGTTCTATTTCTTTTCAAAACGGGTTTTAATTTTTTTATTTTTAGTTTTTTTATTTTTAGTGAAATGTCGGCTAGAAAGCGTTTTAAAAGTAATAACTTCAAATACCGGAAAAACTTTCATCAGTGACAATCTATTAATTATGGTTTTATGATTTTTGCACAAACGGCATACACATTACCCGTCATAGAAAATTATTTACGATAACCTCGACAAGTATAGCAATATAATACTGCCCACAACACCCAAACAGAATAATATTGTTACGTTTTTCCCAACCTTACTTCGAATCGGCCTTACTCTCAATTCGATAAACGCAATTCCCAATCTCTTCCGAGTTCGATCACTGACTAGTTAGCAAACACTAGGTTTTATTAAGTATTCAACTCCTTAATTGTTCCACGACAACAGGAAACAATACAGCAAACAATATTCCTAACTAGAATATTCTTTCAACAGCTTCAGAAACTCCAACGGTTTATTGTAGAAATTTCCAGTAATAGAACGTTTTTAATAATACACAAAATATTTCTACTCAATAAAACTTAAAACTTTATTCACTTATTTAAAGATCACTTTTATAATTTTAACTTCACAATCGCAGGTTTAAAATAAAACTAATTAAAAACTGCAAGAGGTAATTTCCTTATATACATTCTGCTTAATCTCTAGAAATTTCGCGGTCACTTTTTAGAAACCTTGAGAAAATATTAGAATATTCGATTATTTTACGTTACGTTGATTTGATTCATAAAATCATTTGTTTTGTGTAGACCTTAATTCTAAGAACATGTACAACAACAACAACACTATTCATTTCATTCACTTTCTGTTGTGTTTTGTTGATTTTATTTTCCTGGAAGTGACCGTAATCGTTTAGATCTTTCTGTAATCGTCTAGATTTTTCTGTACTCGTAACAATATGTTTTGACGAAATCAACGAAAATGCATAAAAAATATGGTTTTCTCCAATTTTCTGAATAACGGTATTTTTCACATCATAAAAAAAATTATGGGACCCTCTGTGAATAAACCCAAATAGAACATAATTTAAATCATCCAAATCGAACGAGCCGTTTTTGAGAAATCGGTGTACATACATAAAAAAAAACCCTACAGTGAAACACAGAACCTCCTTCTTTTTGGAAGTCGGTTAAAAAAAAACCTACAGTGAAACACAGAACCTCCTTCTTTTTGGAAGTCGGTTAAAAAGTAGTACAAATGTTGCCGAATTACTTTAAGCTGAAACAACGGATAAATTTTCATTCAGATAAGTATTTTTTTTGGATGTATAAGATTGTTTCTTTGTTTTGTTTTATTCTTGTTTCAGCCAAAAACCTCAACATTTAATTGGAAAACATGATTTCAAATTTTAACGCTATCAATCAAATAAATTTAGTATAGGTAACTATATTAAAATATTATTATTATTATTATTATTAATCTATTTATTTATATTTACAGAAAATTTGCTTCAACAGTAGCTAGACGCTGACGATGTCATTATGATTAACATACTCCCCCAGTTGACGTGTAATCCTTTGCGTCAAAATAAATTGGAAGTTTACAAAGCTTGACGATTGGCCTCTGAAGTGTTCGGTTTTTTGCAGTTCGTAAGGTTACTATTCTCACTAAGCCGGATGAGTCTGGATGTATGTTAGTTATTCTTCCTAATGCCCATTGACAACAGGTAAGTTGTCTTCCTTGATTAATACGATGTCGTCTGCTTTGAGATTCTTCTTTATATTTTGCCATTTAGTTCGCTGTTGTAAATTATGAAGATATTCAACTTGAAATTTTTTTCCGAAATGATTGAGTTCTTCTTTGGATAAATTGCCATCGCGGTAGCCTTCCATCAGATATGTTCTCATCTATTTCTTTCTCATGAATGAAGTACGAAGAACCACCAATCAAAAAGTGAGCAGGTGTTAACGCGTATCGTCGTCTATTGTTTTATATAGCGGTCTCGAATTAAGTATAGACTCAATTTGACAAACAAGAGTCGACATTTCTTCAAGCGTTAAATAACAATTTGATGTATATTTAGTAATGTGACTTTTAACTGATTTGATCGCAGCCTCCCATAGACCTCCAAAGTGCGGTGAAGATGGTGGAATCGTATGCCATTCTATTTTTTGAAGAGTGCGATACTGTTCTATTACGTCGTTGAATAGTTTTGAGCTGACTAACTGATACATCTCGTTTAGTCTTCTTTTGGACCACTGAAATTAGTACCATTGTCGCTATAAATCTCAGCAGGAACGCCCCTTTTCCCATATAGTCTTCTCAAAGCGGCAATGAATGCTTCAGTAGATAAGTCGCTAACGACTTCGATGTGAATTGCTTTCGTCACCATGCATATGAATATTGCTAAGAAGCTCTTTATTAATTTGGCACCTCTTCCCTTTTTTGATGATAAATTTATTTGCCCAGCATAGTCAACTCTACAGCGGCTGAATCGTCTGGCTGGTACAGCTCTTGCAGAAGGTAGACTGCTCATCAATTGCTGGCTTGTTTTTACGTTAGCCTTAACACATGTTAAGCAGCCACGTACATGTTGTCTGGCCGCACTTCTACCGCCGATAATCCAAAACTCTTGCCTAGAAAGATAAAAAGTTAAAGAGCGACCGGGATGAATATTAGCTTGGTGGATCAAGGGAATAATTATTTTGCCAAGGTTATGGGATTTTGGCAAAATTATAGGATATTTCTTTCTGGTTTCGCAGTCTGCATTCTTCAGTCTGCCTCCAACACGTAAAATCCCCTTGTCATCTAGAAAAGGTGCTAAACTCTTTATATAACTCCTTTTTTCAAGAGGTATTTTCTTTTTTAGACTTCTAATGCCGTCTGCGAATTCCTTTTGTTGGACGTGTTTAATGATAACATTTCTAGAATGGTCAAGAATTGTTGAGATATTTCAATTTTATTTTTGCGTAAGTTATTTAAAAATCTTGCGACTTAAGCGACTACTTTTACTAATATATTCTACGAAGAAACCTTTGCTAGTAGTTCGTTTAGAAAATTGTCACCATCATTGACTACTTTTGCAATGGCAAGATTTGTACTGACTCTTTGTTATTCATACACCGATTGTTCACAACTTTCAGGTCCGCAAGTGTTTACTCATCCTTCGTTGTCCGACAACAACCACTCTGGTCCATTCTACCATTGTTTCGACTCTAATATTTTTTAGGGCAGAATTCCACGCGAAGCTGAGTCCACTGGGTTGTCGTTAGATCTTACATGATTCCAACAATTTCTAGGGATGATTTCACAAACGTTTTCCATTTCCCTGGATGAGAGGAAAGCCAAACCAGCACTATTGTGGAATCTGTCCATGCGCAAATTGGGAATTCATGTTGCGTAGTAGACTTTACCGCTTCGAATAATTTTGCGAGTAAATGTGCTGCACATAACTCAAGCCTTGGCAACGAAATTTTCTTTATTGGCGTGACTTTGGTTTTAGCTGTAAGAAGTCCGATTTTAATTTCACCTGTAGCATAGATTGATCGGAGGTATATAACT
Source organism: Diogma glabrata (assembly GCA_963693315.1). Taxonomy (NCBI): domain Eukaryota; kingdom Metazoa; phylum Arthropoda; class Insecta; order Diptera; family Cylindrotomidae; genus Diogma; species Diogma glabrata. The sequence continues at coordinate 7,064,833 of OY856189.1, read as the reverse complement.
GCACCATACGCTTTTTCACTGGCATCACAGAACCCATGTAGCTCCATTTTGTCGCTTTGTGGAATGTATCTATTTATTTTTCATTTTTCTAATAATGACATTTCTTCTTTAAATTTTTTGTAGGTTTTCACAATTTCTTCAGGAAGATTATCGTCCCAGTCCAGTTTCTGTAGCCATAAAGTTTGAAACATTATTTTCATGGAAATTATGCACGGTGAAAGCCATACGAGTGGATCAAATACTCTTGAGTATTCACTGATGAGCAATCTTTTTATTGGTATTGCATCAAGTTGGAGATCGACTCTGTAAGAAAATTCATCTTTAACAGGACACCATTGGCTTCCCAATATTTTTGTTTCAGAAGATGGGTCGTGAAATATAGATTTCGAGGAATTCGAATCATTTATAGCATCTGGTGAGTTCGATCTCCATTTACGTAGCGGGAAGCCTCCAGAAGCTAATATTCTTTCTATTTTTTCTTCTAGATTTCGAGCTTCTTTTATTGTATTTGCTCCGGAATCATCTACGTAGAAAGAATTTAAAATATGTGGAACAACATCTGGGTATAAGTGTTCGTTATCCAATGCCACTTGGTTAAGTGCTCGAGTAGCCAAAAGGGAGGAACTAGCTAGCCCAAAGGTAACGGTAGTCAGTTAATATTCCTTCAGTTCCTCGGCTGGATTTTCCCTCCATAGTATTCGCTGAAACCTTTGATGTTCATCTTCAACTAGGACCTGGTTGTACATTTTTTCAATGTCTGCCACCACAGCAATTTTGTTATATCGAAACCTCATTAAAATGTTCCAAAGTGTTGGTTGAACTGTGGGACCAACCATAAGAGTATCGTTTAATGAAAATCCTGTAGACGTTTTGGCAGAACCATCAAATACGACTCTAACTTTAGTGGTTTCACTTGATTCTTTTAGAACGGCGTTGTGGGGTAAATAGTAACATTCACTGTCTTTAATTCTATCTTTAGTTTGGCTGACAGTTCGAAGATACCCTCTCGAATAGTATTCACGCATTGGAAAATGGAATTTCCACGCATTGGAAAATGGAATTTCCACGCATTGGAAAATATTATTATTATTCCAAATTAAAAAGGCACCAAGTCCAAATCACAATTTTATTTTGTTTTATATTTATATAATTTATAGCTCAAAAATCTCTAATGTTCATAGTTCGATCGTTGAATAAGAAGTGGTCGATGACAGAAAATTTTTGTGACATATTAATAAGTTTTCCCACAAAAATAAAAATATTCTGTCATCTGGCACAAATAGGAACTTTATGATCTTAAGACAATTTTATTTAATTATTTAAATCTTAATTTCTTTGTAATACATAGAATCGTAATTTAAATTTAAAAATATCAAACAAAGAAAACCAGATCAACTAGACAAAAAAATAATAATTTTTTTTTGTGAATTATTATGGTTTTGATTTTATATATATAGTTAATTTTTTTTTTTTTTGATAATCGTTCCGTAGTGTATTTTACGAGAAAGGAGTATTGTAGGCGCTTTTTTGTTTTATGGCTCCCTATTTATACAATTGTCTACCTGTATCTATCAAATCTTTTCATCCTTTAAATATTTTTTTGAAAAACTTAAAACTTTGGCTATTCTCTCTTAATAATGTTGAGCTTTACTTTTAATATTTTTTATTATTTTCATGTGTGATATTTTTCGTGTATTTACTATACATATTAGTTATTTAGCTTGTTTGTTACTTTTTGAATTTTGTTGGTTATTTCTTATGTTTTTTTTACCATTTTTTATGGAGCTTTTACTACAAGTGTTCGTTTGTTACACTTCAAAATGCTCCTTCTTATTTCATTTCAATTACAAATTTTTTATCTTGCATTTGTTTATTTAATTATTGTATGGTTATAAAAATTTTTTTGTAAATTACTTATACGATTTTTATTTGTTGTTGATTGAAATAAAGATTATTATTATTATTATTATTATTATTATTATTATTATTATTATTATTATTATTATTATTATTATTAAAGAAGAAAAATAATAAATAAAACTAATATGTTTTGAGATTTCTAAAGGCTGATTCATACATTTAAGATATATAGAAAATTGATTTTTAAAATATGTTACATCCACTGTGTTTCAGTTCTTGAGGTAGCTTATTATATCGGGGCAGACCCCTATATAAAACGTTATTTTTTGAGGAACCTGTTCGAAATTATCGACAACAAAATCGGATTTTCTTCATGTACAATATTCATGCTGGTTGTGGAATTTTATTAATGCCAGGTTGTGTTTTATTTTACCATGAATAATTTTATGTATCAGAATTAGTAGCTCTCGGTCAATCAAAAAACTCAGCGACTGAAATTCATCAAAAAGTTTCACTGTAGGATACCTTAAAGGTGCATTTATAATATGTTTTAGTACCCGTTTTTGCAAAATTTCTGGCTCGGGAAATTTATAAGCTGCACAGCCACTCCATATCGGGTTCAGATAAACTAAGCGCGAGTGTATGTAAGCAAAATATAAAAGCATCAAGGATTTTCTGGGGAGTACATGTCTTATACGCTTGATTGCAAAAATGTAACGGGATATGGTTTTTTTAATTTATCTATATGATTCGACCAATTCAATTTGCTATCAATTACCAAACCTAAATAAGTATAGTTGGTAACTCTTTCTATTACGAAAGAATCATATGTAACTGCGTAGTTACTAAAAACATCGACTTCCAAATTTTTGTTCTCGAATACAATAAATTTTGTTTTGCTGTGGTTCAGCATCAAGTGATTAACGTCAAACCAACCTTTTAAAGTTTGCAAATCGCAGCTCATTTGTGTAAGTAAATCCTCTAGGGAATCTGTGGCATACATAATCAAACAATCATCAGCATGTAGCTATATTTGTTGTGCCAAACTAATAAACAATATATCATTTATAAAAATATTGAACAGAGCTGGACTTAAAATAGAGCCCTGAGGAACGCCCATGTTTGACATTTTTTCAGAACTGACTTCTTCATTAACTTTAACTAGTTGCTTTCTGTTAGTTAGGTAGCTTTTGAAAAGGTTAAGTTGCACAGGATCTAGTCCAATCATTTTTAGTTTGATAATCATTATGTCAGGATCGACAGTATCAAAAGCTTTGCGTAAGTCTAAGAAAAGACATCCACAAAATAATCCTTTATCAACATTTCTGCTAAAGAGATCAGTAAAAGACAAACATACCGCTGTGGCATTAGACTTTGAAGTAAATCCAAACTGTCGATCACTTATAATGTTATTTGAAGACAAAAATTTACTGACTCTTTCCAGAATAACTTTTTCAAAATTTTTAGATACAGCAATTAATATTGAGATTGGCCTGTAGTTGGCTAAATTTGTTTCATTCCCAGATTTCAGTACCGGTATTACTTTGGCCGTTTTATTACAGTTGGGAAATGCTCCAGTATCAAATGCCTTTATAAATTCGACAAGTAGTGGACAAATGTAGTTTATGACGTACTGAAGAAATTTTGTTGAGATATTATCTACTCCAACGGCCGCTTTTGAGTTTAAACTAAAAACAACTTCTTTAATTTCCCTTTCATTTGTTGGCCAGAGCTCAAACTCATGACTAACTGTATAATCTATATATTCAAAATCAACTATATTAGGCTCTTTGAAATGTCTAATAATATCTTCTGTGATGCTTATAAAATATTCATTAAAATGTTCAGCTATCTGTTGTTCATTTATTATAAACTCATTTCCAATTTGAATGCCAGCCGCACATTTCAGACTTGGCGTTCTATTAAAAATTACTTCATTGAAATATTTCCAAAGTTCTCTGGGTTTATCAATGTTATCACTTATAAACTGAAAACTTTTTCCTCTTTTGGCTTTTTTTATTTTTGAAACTACTAAAGCGCTCAGTGATTTATGTTTTTCGACCAAAAAAAGGATCATTCTTAAACTTATTTTTTAGTTTAAAAAATTTTTCACGTTCTTTTGTTAAATTTTTTATATCTGTAGTCATCCATGAGGCACCGATACTTTTAGTCTTTTTCCTACGGCTTAGATGTGTATGTGCTGATACAAGTTCCATTAGATTGCTCGAGAGTTCATATATACTTCGCGCATTACTTATCTTTAGCCAAAGAGGATCATTGAGAATTGCTTTGTAATCTAAAGTTTTAAACATACTATTATGCGTTGTTGGCGGTAAATCAATCTTAGATACTGTAATAAACAACTGTTTGTGATCCGATAATATTGTGTCTGATGTATCTATATTATAGGAGAATGTTAGCAAATCAGTTAATATGTGATCTATTAAAGTACTTATCCCATTCCTAATTCTAGTTGCGTGTTTTTGTTCGAGTTTGTTTAGAACTATGTGACCATAAGAATTTACTAACTGTACATAATTTGAGACAATATTATCGTGAGAATCTAACAAATTAATATTGAAATCACCAACAATTATATTGTGATGGTACTCTTTCAGGAATATTTTCAGTAAAGGAGTAATAGAGTTTCTTGGTGAGCGGTATATTGCGATAATATAAATGTTCTTATCAATTAACTTCACTCCCACTACTTGACAAAAATCATCATCAATAGCAAATATTTTTACTGCTTTGATATTTGATCTAACAAAAATTGCCGTACCACCGTAACTCCCTGATCTGTTTGAGTAAAATCCATTAAAATGTTTTAGATCAAAAAAATATTCTCTGCCTCTGTAATCCAAATTTCAGTAAGTACAATTATATCAAGGGTACCCTGTAAACTTTTGACTACTATCTCGAAATCGTATAATTTATTTCTTATACTTTGTATATTGAAATACAAGATTTGCAAATCTGGCTTACCACATTGAACTAGGTGATACAGTGCCGTAGCTAGCATGGGTGGCACCCGGGGCGGATATTATGGTGTCACCCCAAAAATAAAAACTATCAATAATAATAAAAAGCCGATAAATGTAATTTATAATTTTTTTTAATTAATACAACGGAGCATTATTATTAAAAAGTTATATTGGGTCATTGTTATCCGCATGTAATTTTTAATTAATTTTAATTTGCTGAAACTCCTCTCACACGAAGCCGCTAATACGCAAATAGTCATAAATAACTTTAAGCGACCGTAAGATTCGGAAGGAATTCTGAAAAATCCCATTCTACGATGAATTTCAAAAAGTCTAGGTACGCCCAGTTAGAAACTGTAACATTGGCCGTTTTTAAATGCCTCCTCAACCTTGGTACCTCTGTGAGGAGTTCTGTTGCCGATACCTCATCATAAAAACTGGTAAATTTTGGTACAGATAATTTCAACTCTTCACTGTTCGCCAAAAGCTAAGTGTTTGTCTGCACAACCTCGAACAATGAAGCTAAATCTTGAGCTGACTAAAGTCTAGTTCGGAGTTCAACACTGAATCGAACAAGACATTCCAACATGTCCTTTTTAAGTTGAGCTCTCAGTGTCAGTCCAACATCAGGAGAAAACTCACCAGCCATTCGTTTTTTACGTTGTTACGACGAATTCAGCTTTCCATTGGAATGTCATAGTTCTCCGATTTTTTCGCGAATTGACTCTATTTTTGTAACTAATTGATCAATATTCAAGCCCTTGCTTTGCAATCCAATCTGAGCACAGATATTGGGCCATATGTATAAAACCTAGTAACTAGGTTTTTTAAGTGTTTACTAGTTTTCGTATGCATAAAAAAGTATTCGAAACTTTACTTTACTAGCTTGCTAAAAAAAAAACATCGAATTGTTTTGTTTTTGAGTGTTTGCTATGTTTGGTATGCATAAAAACCAAAGTTTGCTGGATTTATGCTGGTATATACTATAATCAAACCTAGTGTCTTATTTACCACACTAAAACTATTACTAGGTTGTTAATTTATAGTTTTTTCTTTTTGAGATGTGATATGTATTCGAAAGCAAGACAAATGTATTGAATTTATTGGTTTTTTTTATTCTGATTTGGAAGATGAAATATGTTTTCGTGCATGTAAAGTTTACAAATTGCGTAAACCGGGTGAAGGAACAGTAAATTTTAGACACCTTTAGAAATAGTAAACTTTTAAGACATAGTAATTTACTCTTCTTGAAATAACTGAAGCAGAATCGACCCAATCTTCAGAGTAAAGTAATTAATATTAACAACTCGGAATCAATGAGATGTAATACCTTTAACGAATGGTGTCACTTACAGACTTGTTGTTCGTTCATAATGCTTCTTACTTCTGGTTCAATGTACTTTGCACGTTTTTTTCCAAGTTTTATGTGCTTATACACTTTGGCTTTTAAATAATCGGTCAAGTGTCGGCGGAATGCGGGACGTGCAAAATGATTAGCAAATGAGACGGATCAAGGTTTAACGCGACCCATGCCAATAAGAAGTGATTTACGTAAAAATTTTAAGTCAAAATTGTCACATACCAAATATGCCTACATGCTGATATTTCCGAGAAAAAAAATCATAAAGTTTTAAAACTGCGAAAGTGTATATTTTGAAATAAATAATAAAAAATCGGAAAATCGATTTTAAATTTTTTAAAAATTAAAACTAAGGGAGAAAGCTACCCTTAAAATTTTTAACAAATATTTTTGTCATGTGAAAATCGTGAATATTTCTAACGCATTGATATTTTTTAAAAAAATTTACTACGAATAAAAAGATATACGTATTCGAGAATTACTCGATATATACGTGTTCGAGGATTTTTTTTTTGGAAAATATAGGGGTTCCAAATATCGAGAATTTCGTGATTTTTGGCTAGTCGAGTTATTTTTAAATATTCATAAATTCGGTTCTATTAAAGATAGAAACTTCTAGTTTGTTGTATGTTAAAGTTAAAAAATCAGAGCTTTGCAGCAGCCAAATTCTGTAACTGTGAAGTGGTGAAGTGATAAAAATTTCTTCGTTTCTTTTCATTAAAAAACTTATCACTTCACCGCTTCACAATTACAGAATTCGGCTGCAGTTTTCAATGATTGTACAATACTGACGTTTTATACCAGAATTTGATTATATTGCTAAGAGCCTACATAAGCTTCCAAGAAAAGATAAAGCTTTTGAATAGACCGAAAAGCAAGACGATGCGAGTCCAGTTCTGGTTTATCCTATGCGATCTTAAATTTATATTAAATACTGATACCAGCAATGATGGTATAGGAGGAGGGGAAAAGAAATCGATTAAATTGATGGGAAAGAGAAAGTAATACCTTATTACTCGAAGACACTGTCCAAGCGAGAAAGGGATCATTGTGCAACCCACAAAGAATTGCTGGCTATAGGACTATGTGTGAAACATTTCCACAAACACTTGTAATTCCATTTGAGTAGTGATAATGGAGCATTGAGTTGTTTATTAAAATTTAAATACCTGGCGGGGTAGGGAGCACGATGAATCAAACGCTTACAGGGTTATGATTTTGACATTAAACATCGAACAGGAACTACACATGGAAATGATAACGAATGCCAGGTAGAATGCAAGCACTGTAACCGGGCCGAAAGCTAGGAAAACATTATTGACGTGAGGCTTACGTAAGTGAAAAAGGAGAAAAACCTAGACAGTGTCATATTGATCATAATGGAACAGCCTCTGTAAGTTCCAAAGGTACAGTTAAAGTAGTAGTCAATGTTAGTAGTAGTCTCAAAAATAAAAATGCCTCAAGTTTTTAAAGAAATGTTATGGAGGAACCCAGCTAGCACAGATTTTGATTTGTAACATAAATAAGTTACAATTCGGTTGCAATTCAGTTTTTTGAAATAAATTTAGTCACATATGGGTTATATTACAGTTTCGACCTAACAATTGGCAACAAATCATTCAGCTCAGTTACAATCCTGTTATTATTTTGTTACGGAAAAATATACTTGTTGTTAAAATGTTTCATGAAAGTTGCAAAGGCAGAAGTTATGTTTAAGTTAAATTAACGTTAATAAAACTTTTATTTTTGTAGCGCATCTTAAAAATGTTATTTTATTGTAGATGTCACAAATCCAGTAACGAGCTAGCAACCTTGATGTGACTAACATATTTTCCTCAAATTACTGTTCCAACGATGTTGCAGCGAAGTTTTTATTTAGTTTCAATGACAGAACAAACAAGGACGCTACAATGAGGTTGTTATACAGTTGCAATGACAGAAAAAGAAAACGGATCGAGTACTATAATTTTAGATAGCCAATTAGTAACAAGGACGTTGCAATGAGGTTTTTATTTAGGTACAAGAACTTTGGAAGCAATCTTTCTTGAAGCTGTATGTTCGCCATATTTCCGTTGTTCTATGTATTTCCTACACCATGCGGTTTTATTTGAGAAAAGTCTAATGCGATTTTCTATAATATTATTTATTTCCTCAAACAATTTACGGTGCAATATAACTCTAAGAGCGTTACAAAATGTATTTAGATATGTATTTGTGGATTTAATGGTTGTAATAAAAATTCGAAAATTTTCCGATTTTCCAATTATTTTCCGAATTTTCAATTTTTGGGTGGCGCGTAAATTTTCCAGAGGTAAAACAACCACACTCATCGACAAAATGGCATCCGTTATAAAAGTTTGGTCTAATAATCATGAAATTTTTCTTTTTCAAAGTACTTATTGAGTAATGTCTAACTTTTATAACTTATAAAACTTATAAATTATTTCTATAAAAATTATGTAAGGGAATACTTTTTAAAAAAACATTTTTAAAACATTACAATATACAATTGAAATGAACCAAAATTTCGTTGTTTCATCTTGTTGCGTGCAACTTCAGTTTGTTACAACAGCACATTTTAAACATAGCTATAACACATTTGTTGCCTAATTGCGACCAAAGTTGTATCAAAATATACCGTAAATTCTGCTTTTTCTGTCGCAATGGAGCTACAGTTGCGTTAGATATCTAATCTTGCGACTCTTTTATTTGTAACATTAGCTCTATTGCTACAAATTTGTGCTAGCTGGGAACCAATGGTGGTCACCTGTGTATTAACAAAGCCCTTGACAAAGTACGACGTAGATTTTATTGGTCAGGAGCATGTCAATTGGTAGTGAAATGGTGTCGTGTAATAGCTACTGCAAAAGGACCTATACGAAGAAGTTATGGTAATATGAGGCAGTATAATATGGGAGCGCCATTTGAGAAAATTGCAATGAATGTAGCTGGACCATTTCCGACTACTGATAGCATCAACAAACATGTGCTAGTCATAATGAATCATTTTAGCAAGTGGCCAGAGGTGTGTGTCCGATACCAATCAAGAATCAAGAACCATAATAACTGAAGCAGCAATAAGCAATTCGATTCATACAGATCAAGAAAGGAATTTTGAATCTACAATATTTCAAAGAGATGAGATGTAAAATCATTGGGATATGTGAGGTGCAAGATTCCATATTTTTCCATGGCTTTTTTACATGAGTATAGATAGTGCTACTGTAACTTTTTTCGCTCTTTCTGTGATATTTCATATCCAGGTGAGTCCACCTAGGTATTCAGCACGTACATAGGTATTTTGCTAGTTCTGCAAGTGCAAGATTACTTCCCTCCAGAGCAATGGAGCCAATATCAGGGATCCTCTACTTCCTGGTAAAAAGAATCACTACTGTTTTTGCAGGATTATTTTCTAACCCACATTTTTGACCCATGTCAATGTTATTGCAAGGGTAGTTGGAACTGGCTCGTCTAATGTACTTTGACTAGAATCGCCACTTGATTATTTTATTCAATGCCAACCCCCCCATGTTAGTTGTTAAAGAAACCTAAATGGCAAGGTGACGGAGATTTATATCAAAATAAAGATATGAAAGTCAAAGATGCAAAACAAAATCAAATCAAGTAAAACAAAGATTCAAATTTATTTTAAGCCCTTTGAGTCTATAAAAGCATAAACATTCTAAAATTTTCATAAGAACTACTCTAATATAAGAACCACTCTGATATAAGAACACCTCAAACTCATCTTCTTTTCTCCCGCTCTAGTGTGGCTCAAACCACATTCAATTTTTTAAGTTTTCGCACTTGAGAAGCTCTAGATTGTTTTCGAAAGCATAGTTCTTAAACAGCAAAAGTCCTTTTCCTTTATCGTTCTCAAGACTGCCATTCTAACTTTACCAGACCAAAGAAACGTTTTTCGCTAATTTTGGAGTTTTAAATCCCCTTGTGTCTAACATATTCAAAAGCAACAAAAATAAAAGCCGAATACCAACTTATAACAGGAACAATACTAAACCTAACAATAGCATTTCCTTATAGTTTAACTGTAACGAATACAAATTAATCCAAATATAAATATTAATGCTGAGAACTACATGTTATTTGCAAGAATTATGATAGAACACAGGAGTAGTTCTTGTATTCAATAGTCATTAGTGATGTCAACTATTTAGTTAACACACATTTGGTTATACCTCGGCAGCCTGTTGCACCAAGCCACGAGGCATCAATTTATCAAAACAAATGTTTCTAGCATAATTCGATAAGTATACTCATCGTCAAGGCATAGCATCGCTAGTAAGAAGAGCGCCTTCGTTTATCACTAATTTGCAATAAGCTCAATAAATAAGACAAAACAGAGTGTCGCTTGAGCTGTGGAACCAATGATTCATCGCAAAAATAAAAGACTGTGTAAGCCGCAGTTCCAAATCAGAAACGTAATAAAAACGATTCACGGCATGCCCACGACTAATAATAAGAGGTACGCCAACGAGTTCAATCAGTTCATTTTACACCCCAAAACACTGGAAAAACGTATTACGTATAGGAAAATCTCAAAAACAATACACAAATTGCCATCTGATAGCTGAAAGCAATCTACGAAAGATTACGTATCAAATCTACGAAAACCTTCAAAGCTCTTATGACAAATAGTCTATCGCCAATTGTTCTGAAAAGAAATTGGGCTGCATCTTCATTCTTGCATGTCTGACTAATGAAAGATCAAACATAAAAGGTTTCGAAGTTTTAGAAGAAATTTTTACTTAAATACGGGTTCTGAATAAAGATTTTTTTTCTTCAATAAAACAACTTATTTCACTTCCATGTAAACAAACACAAAAATATAAAATAAAATGAATACTTTAATATTGTACTTCTTCTTATCATTATTAACATAAAATTCTACAAATTTACTAAATACATAGATAAACTGGAAATATATACGAAGATATATACAAATAAATTATTTATTTGACAACTCAAAAAAGTTTGTTATTTAAATTCCTAGTAAACGCCATAGCAACAACCTAGTGCGATGTTTTTTAATACTATCCTCCTAGTTTAGTTCATACTTAAACCAATTTTTTACTATACTAACAATTTTGTATTAAACTAGGTAGTAAAGTTTAACTAGTGTTTACTAGTTTTTATACATATCGCCCATTATTTCCCTTAGAATATCATTCCAAAACAAAAGATAGCAAAGAAACGCAAAATCACATGCTGCATGGATAAGGTTCTGTGCAGCGCCTCTGGTGTCTACATTTTATTGTTGATCACTTAACTTCTCAATTGCAGCCACAATCCCATCAAAATGTTCGTTGTTAAGAGTCTTTTAACAGTTGCTTTGTTGTGTTTAACAAGCACTACCCAGCGGCTAGTCGAAGCAGAAAAACATATAAAAATGGCTTCCACTGTTCTGAAAAACGTTAGACAAGCTACATTTTGTGCAAACGAGTGTTGGCCACATAAATTAATTGAATGATCTATGCAGCCCACAAAAATTGCTTTGTTATTTTTTGCTTTAATAATAGCTTGCACTCCTCCATGTATACTACTCATAACAGCTGCATTATCATAACCTTGGGAACGACAATTCATAACATCTATACCGTCATTTTCAAGACTTTTGCTCTGAAAAAAACATGTCCTATTTTCAATCGAAATGCAGTTGTCTCAACCTCACCGCGCGTGCAGATATGGCGAATCGAACTACGAGATTGTTTCAACAACTGTACAATGATAAGCCGATGTAGTTGAGACAATCACATGAAATATTTATGTGAAAATAAAATATAGTTGAATTAATCTCAAATACTTAAATTTTAAAATGAAAAATTCATGACATAAGGCCAAAGAAATATGTTTTCATGGACATAGTTATTAACTTTATTCAATTACTGTTATATTGGATATAACACTTTATATTTCAAATAAACCTCATTCTGTTGTCAGGAAAATGTTATTGCGTACTAATTAGTTGTCCCAATCACGGTGAAATTGTTTGTAAATATCCCTTCTTTACATGAATAACAAACTGCCAATTTCGAGATGAGGTTGTCATTACTTCAATTTTTTTTTCAGTGTAAAAATTTCATCGCTTAAATTAGCGACTTTTTTTCATGTAAAGGAAAAAATCCAAGGAATGCTTCCTTGATTTTCACTTTTCTACCATCAATTTTCACATAACGAATCACTTCTGACATTTGATCAATATGTGAAATGTCAGGTGTGCTATCAAACATAATTCCAAAATATTTAAACGATTTAATTTCGTTGACAAGTTTAAACTTAACATGGTTCGCTGAAACATTTATGAACTCATTTTGTATATCTGATGACAAATATGATGGTGATTTACCATGCTCCAAATTCAAAATGTGTTCTTTTAACACTACATCATACTTTGACAATAGATTGACTAGTTCTAAAAAATTGCCTTTATTTGAAGAACTTTGTCCTTCGTCATGTCAACGAAATGCTAGGTTTTGTTTAGATAAAAACAAAGTTATATCCAATAATCTGGACTTCTGTTTTTCATAATATATTAATTGCAAGGCAAGGCTGCATCTCCTATCGTTTTATGAAATTTTAACCTCATTTCCAAAGTTTGCCACTTTTAAAAATTCTCCGGATGTTCATTTGAAGTTTCATGGTCGGTTACTTTGGGATTTAGTTTCCACCACTTCTGAAATCGAGTCGTAGATTTTGTATTATTACTATTGGTGACAGCTAATATACCACAGCAGAAGCAGCATTATTTAAAGGAGAATAAACCATCCATGACCGCAGAATTTTTTCACCATAAGGCATCACTTTATAATACCATTCTTTAGAAAAATGGCGAACATCACCTTTTATGTCTAACCCGTGTCTAGAAACAGTAACAAACGACCTTTCTCTATTTTGAAAATGTTCACTTCCTTTTTTTATGATTTCAATGCGAACATTATCAGAGACGAGTATATTCCAATGTAATACATCTCTTAAGTCCTGAAGTGATTCACCCATGCAAATACTGTATTCGATAGTAGAAGCATTAGCAGCATTATCACTGTCATTTTCAGTATTTCTTTCTGTTTCGTCTTCATCATAGGTTATCATTATTAATTCTGTATTGTCGCTGTTACTTTCCGAAGATGAGCCAATATTCTCTGAAACATTCGTTGCATCAACGTGAGAATCAGTTTCTTTTGATGAACCTTGGATACCATCGGGTTTTGTAACATATTTATAGATGGATCCAGATATGCTCTGAACTGCATCTATTTTAGCTTGTTTGGTCTTTATCTGCTGGAACCCACTTTTTCTGTAAGAAGTATGAACTCCTCGTGGCATATTTATTTTTTGGGATATTTGCTAAACGAAATCTAAAAAAATATTTTTAATTATAGTAGGTATCAGCAAAGCATTGATTCTAAACATATTTGTAGGATACATATATGTCTAGTTCATAATAAGTTTACTGTGTTAACGACTAAATACACCCCCATGAAAATTAATTTATTTAAATTTTCTTGTAACGACTTATTTTAATTAATATAATATTTGATAAAATGGAATATACAAATCATTTGCCTAATATTATAAGGAACTATTTAAAAAAAATATAAATATGAAATCCTAAAAGATATTTTATATAAAGAATTAAACCAAAATTAAATATCCAATTAGAATCATGCGCAATAATTTACCAAATAAGATGTGATTTTTGTGAAAAATTTTACATCGGGAAAACCGGAAAAGGTTTTAAAGACTGATTTAAGGAATACCTTCCTAGGAAGAAAAATAAACAAAATTTAAAGTCTATTTTTGCAAAAAATTTACATAGTAAATAACAAGAGCTACACCACTTTTAAAAAAATTTGAAGGCTTTACATTTATGTAGCCCAAGATCTCTAAAAGAATCACTTGGGGAGTTTGAAATTTACAAGGGATTTAAAACCCAACAAAATGTAATTTTAAATGATAAACTTTCATTTAATTTAAATATATAAAACTGAAAACAAACAGTATGAGTATGTATCTACCTATAAAAATTTGCAAAACTGCAGTAATTGCATAACTTCCATTTTATTCCACAGTAATTATTTTTGTGTCCATTGGAAAACGATCTATTCCAATTTATTCCTTGAGTTTCAAGATAAAGGAAAAAAAATTATTTTGCGATCATTTACAAACACGATGATTTGATTGTTTATTAGTTTCCTTAGGTGTTTGCAATTAATTTGTTTGAAATGTAAAACATATATTAGATAGTAAAGCTAGGATGACATTTTAGAAATAATTTTGGAATAGAGACATTGTAACTCAAGGGTGCCACCCTATCGACAAAGGGTGCCACATTATCGACATAAACCACTTTTCCTATACATTATTCAGCATATGTGTTTTCAGACCTGGTCGTTAAAAAATCATTCTTGCATACTAAATAATGTACCGTAAAAGAAAACGGTCAATATGCTATCTATTGGAATTCAAAGCTATTGCGTAATTGTGGTGATGGTATTCAATGCTCAACATGTTGAATCGATTAATATTGTTAAAACTTTATTTCACGTAATAACTCGAAAATTTTAAAAAGTAGAATAGATTGTTTTTGAACCAATAACACATTTATAAGTTATTACAATTTATAAATTAAAATTATATGAATAACCTGGTTAGAATGCTTTCTAAGTGATTTATCGTTGAAAACATTTCAAAACATTACATTTCGGTCACCCCAAACCGGGTGACACCCGGGGAGACCGCCCCCCCCCCCTCGCCCTAGCTACGCCTCTGAGGTGATGATCAGTATCTGACAAGTGATTGATTGGTTTTTAATTAATTTAATTAATAAGTTTTATCGATTTAAATTAGTGAAAATTTTGTTGTGAGTATAATCATAAAAAAGTAGTAAAAATGTTGCTGAATTGTTTTAAGCTGAAACAACGGATAAATTTTATTTATTTATTTATTTATTTATTTATTTCATCAGCAATACATTGTATCATAGATTAATTATTATGAGCATTAAAATTAAAAAAACTAACAATACTAAATTATGAGCTAATTCAAACAAATAAAAGACTAAAACATTAAAATAAAAACAAAAAGAACAATTTAGAAACAGTTTAATAAAATTCAAGATAGATACTTGTCATTAAGAGTTTAAAGAAATTTAGTTTAAATTGAATGTAATAGTTTTAGTCTGATTCTATTCTTAAACACCATTCTGGATATATTAAAATCAAAGACATCCGAAAAAAAGTTGAAGTGCCTTGAAGCGGTGAGCAATGGATCACTTGTTCCGTAGTTTGTTCTGCGATAAGGGAGTTTTAAAAAGCTTGATATTGTTCGTAACTGTCGTGTGGGAGCATAAATATTTATTAACTGTAATAATAAGGGGCAATCAATTTTATTAATCAAAATGTCATAGACAAAAGTTGCCCAAAAGATTTGTCGTCTATTCGCCAGTGTTTCCAAACTTAAAAGTTGGCACCGTCCTTTATATTGTGGTAGTACATACGCGGGCAAGCTAGTACCCCTAGGAAGACGACGAAGAGCGTAACGAATAAATTTTTTTTGAACGCTCTCTAATCTATTTGAATGAATCTTATAAAAAGGAGACCATATTATTGACGCATATTCTAATACGGATCTAACAAAACAACAGTATAAATTGCGCACAGTGTAAGGGTCTTCAAAATCGGAAGAATTTCTAATTATAAAACCTAACATACTATTTGCCCTGAGAATTATTTTATTTATGTGATCATCAAAAGTCAGATTGAATTTGAAGTAGACACCAAGGCCTTGGATAGAAAATACGCGCTGTATTAAAATATTGTTTAAGCAGTAATTATTATAGTTAACTGATCTAATTCAGTGAAAGGTTATGGTTTTACATTTAGATTCGTTTAAAAGCAGTTGATTATCGTTACACCAGGAACAAAATCAATTTAATTCATCTTGCATTATTTTTGCGTCTGTTTCGTTGCGTATAACTTTGAAGATTTTAATATCGTCAGCATAAATAAGAACTTTGCATTGAGTAAAGCAAGATATAACATCATTTATGAATAAAATAAACAATGTGGTTAAAATACTTAAATTACTTATTGTTGACCTGCCCGGATGGAACCCATGTTGGGAAGGGGTGATGAATTTCTTTGTATGAAAAAATATATAATTTTTTACGATGCTTTCAAATAACTTAGGAATTGTTGACAATTTAGCAATACCACAATAGTTAACGACATTATGTTTGCAACCAGATTTTTTGAAGATTGGAGTAATATAAGATTGCTTCCAGGACGATGGAAAAATTTCAGAAGACAGGCTCCTACTAAATATTTTTAGTAAAGGAACTATTAGAGAGGTGGAGCACTGTTTTAAAAATATTGGCGGAATATTGTCTGGTCCGGCACTCTTACTTATATCCAGTTCTTTTAACGCCGATTGAATGTCAGATTCCGTTATTTGAATTCCCTTAAAGTCAGGGTTAGTGACGATAGATTCTGATGGTTGATAAGGATTTAACATGGATGGTGTTGAGTTGTAAACGCTTTTGAAAACGTTTGCAAAAAAGTTACATATAGTTTTAGAGTCACTAGACGATTCGTCATTGTAATACATTGTTGATGGGTAGCCATTAGATTTTCTCTTTATGTCAATAAAATGCCAGAAGATTTTGGGATCAGAATAAAGATCAGACTCAATATCCAGAATATAATTATTATACAAAAACTTATTTAGTATTTTGAATTCAGTACGAAGACAGTTGTAATTCAGATAGTCCAACTCTAATTGCGTAGATTTGTAAATTTTGTGAGCCTTATGCATTCGATTTTTTAAATTAACCAAATTTTTATTGAACCACGGTTGGCGAAAAGATGATACGTTTGACCGGTATTGGGAAGTGAAATTATCAATACCGTTATACAAAATATCATCAAAACGCGAAACAATTGCATTCAGATCTTTATCCTGATCGATAAATGTCCAGTCTACCGAATCCAGAAAAGTGTTTAAAGAATCGTAATCGCCTTTTTTAAAATTACGAGAAATGTTATTGATATTAGGCGAGTTATTAAAAGTTTCTAAATCATAAAAATGTATGATCCCGCTAAGTCATCGCATGCGGCAATGTTACTATCTAAATCCAAGGAAGTAAACACTAGGTCCAGCAAGTTGCCGTAGTTGTTGTTAAAATTATTGATTTGTTTGGTACCAAAGCCAAATATTTTATCCAGGACTGAGTTCTGAGCTTCGTTCCCATTTGTTGGAGTAATTACATCGTCCATGAAAGTCCACTTCAGAGAAGAGAAGTTAAAATCACCTACAAACACTATTTCATCTTTATCATGGATCAAAGGACCGATATCTTTATCCAAAATTAAATCCAAGGCAGCATAAGAAATTGAAGATGCATCGAAAGGTAAATAAAGTACCATTACTAGAATTGATTTGTTGCCGAATTTAAATCGTACCACCATCAGTTCAATCACTCCATTACATGAGTATACTATTTCAGAATTAAATATATTTAATACTGCCATTATTAAACCGCCACCTCGAAGCGATGAGCTCTCTTCCGAATGACGATCTCTGCGATACATCGTGTATGAAGACGGAAAAAATTCTTCTGAGTTAATGGAGTCGACAAGCCATGTTTCCCCAATGATAATAATATCGTATTGCTCTTCAAGTGCAGATAAGAAAATGTTTTTTGATTTTGTCCAAATACCGCTTGAATTGTGATAATACATTGACAGCAAAAATGGTGAACAAAGTGAGATTAAAAATTGATTCTTGCTGTGCTTGATCGGGCAGGTATTGAGTGGGTTATTGAAATAAAGTTTAAGTCAATATCAGTTAAATTGTATTGATTTGAGGCATGGCCGGTAATAAAAAAGGTTTCTCTTTAGCTTCGAATTCTTTTACTAAAATTTCTGACGGCTAAGCAGATGATTCAATTACGGAAGTTAAGTGTGATGTTGGTACTTTGAATTTAAATGACGAATATCCCAGACCCAATTGTTTATTTTTAACACATATCACTTTGAAACAATCTGTAGTTGTTACATGAAGATATTCAGTTAGAAACGATGTGACCTCTTCAACTGTTACATCTGGGTTTAACCTGGAAATGAATACCCATTTAGTTGGCGAGTAATTAGAAGTGACAGATTTTTTTGCTGCTTCAATATGTATTCCAGGCTCATGATTATCGATATGTACTTCTTCTATAATTGTATGGCCACTGCAGCTATCTGTTGAAAAAACTTCATCATCAGAAACCACAGTTGACAACTGGGATCTAGTAAAACGTCATGAGGTAGGAGTTAAGTATTCAGATAAGTATTTTTTTTTGGATGTATACTCGTATTGTTTCTTTGTTTTGTTTTATTCTTGTTTCAGCGAAAAACCTCAACATTAAATTGGAAAACATAATTTCAAATTTTAACGCTATCAATCAAATAAATTTAGTATAGGTAACTATATTATAATATTGTTACGATTAAAGAAAGATCTAGACGACTACGGTCACTTCCAGGAAAATAAAATCAACAAAACACAACAGAAAGTGAATGAAATGAATAGTGTTGTTGTTGTTGTACATATTCTTAGAAATAAGGTCTACATAAAACAAATGATTTTATTTTATGAATCAAATCAACGTAACGTAAAATAATCGAATATTCTAACATTTTCTCAAGGTTTCTAAAAAGTGACCGCGAAATTTCTAGAGATTAGGCAGAATGTATATAAGAAAATTACTTCTAGTAGTTTTTAATTAGTATTATTTCAAACCTGCGATAGTGAAGTTAAAATTAAAAAAGTGATCTTTAAATTAGTTTTGTGTAAAGTTATAAGTGTAATAAAGTTATAAGTTTTATTGAGTAGAAATATTTTGTGTATTATTTTCAACGTTGTGAACTGGAAATTTCTACAATCAACCGTTGGAGTTTCTGAAGCTGTTGAAAGAATATTCTGGTTAGGAATATTGTATGCTGTATTGTTTTCCTGTTGTGAGACAATTAAGGTGTTGAATTCTTAATAAAACCTGGTGTTTGTGCTTACTAATCAGTGATCGAACTCAGAAGAGATTGGGAATTACGTTTATCGAATTGTGAGTTAGGCCAATTCGAGGGAAGTTTGGAAAAACGTAACATTGTTGACAGCGGCGGGATTAGTTAGCTGTTAATAATGGTTTTATTAAGTGATTTGAAGGTTCTTGAGTTAAAGAAAGAACTAGAACAACGTGGATTGTCAACAAGTGGAAACAAAACTGAATTAATGCTACGGCTTCGACAAGGTATGGAAGCCAATGGAATGGACGTGGAAAGTTACCAGTTTGGAGTGATTAGTACAAATAATGATCTAGTGGCAGCTGATGAGGAGAAAAGTTTTGTTGCAGAAACAACAACAACATTACCATCTGGAAACTGCGATTTTACGCAGTTAATGGCTATGATGCAACAGATGAGTTTGAACATCAGTCAACAAATGGTTGCCAATAAAGACGAGCTCAATCAAAAATTTGATCAACAAAGCTGCAACATCAATCAACAGCTGGAAACAGTCAACAATAACATTGCTGTTAATAAAGAAGAGATTATTGGAACACTTGCTGCAAATAAAGATGAGATGAACCAGCAAATAAATGAGTTGAAAATTGGAATACATCAACATTTGGATGAGAAACTTCTACAAATGTCAACGGCATTCGATGGAAAAGTCGAGAAAATTCAAAGCGAAATCCAAGAATTGGAACAAAAAGTGCTTGACGAAAACAAAAAGGTACTTTCCAAAGTTGATGATTTCGAAAAACGGTTGCAGGATGTTGAGACGACCAAAGTTACCTCACAGGTGGTACATCAAGTAGCAAATATCAAATTAAAACCACCATCATATGACGGTACCACATTTTCGGCATCTTCAAGTTCCAGTTCGAGACTGCAGCAGATCAAAATGTTTGGAACGCCGAAAATCGTCTTGCTGCATTGATAGTTGCACTTAAAGGGGAAGCAGCAGAAGCATTACAGGCAGTACCAGAAAACGATCGCAAAAGTTACGCTGAAGTGATGAATGCGTTGGAACGAAAATATGGCAGCGACCACAAAAAGGAGCTATACCGGATCGATTTAAAGGGTCGCTTGCAACGGAATGGAGAAAGCCTTCAGGAATATTCTTCGGCAGTAGAACGGCTGGTACATTTGGCACACTCGAACACTCCACCATATTTTATGGAGAAAATGAAGATCGAGGCTTTTACTGATGGTATCCGAGATCCAGAAACCAGGATCAAAGTAATAACTACACCTAAGGCGACTTTCTATGAAACAGTCGCATACGCAATGCAATATGAGATGGTACAGAGGATGTGTATGCCATCTGGTGGATGCAGAAAAAGGAATGTAGAGGGGAACATCAAAGGAGAAGTATTGGCACACAGAAGTCGAAGCGACATCAGATGCTGGGTGTGTGACGAAGAGGGTCACATGGCGCGGGAGTGCAAGAAAAACAACGAAGCAGATAGATCGTCGTTTTTTGCGAAGAATATGGGAGTCGAAGACAAGCAGCACGGAGAGTTCAGGAGCAGCAGTAGGAAAATCTTGTGTTGGATATGTAGAAAATCGGGCCATATCTCACAGGACTGCTGGAACAGGAAGCATGATAGATCTTCGTCGCCTATTCAACGGAAGTCTGTTGAAGGTGCAACTGTAAAGCCAAAAAGTGAGGAGAATGCAGCCTACATTCCAATTTCAAGAATTGCGGTAAATGGTGAAAGCTTGGGTATCAACGGACAACTTGAAGGCAAAGGTTGCTTCATGACACTGGATACAGGTTCAGCTCGAACATTCGTTCGCAAAGGTTTAATTGATGGTGTTTTGGAACCATCAGATGGATTGAAACTCCAAACAGTAACTGGAGAGTGTGCTGAAATAGAAGGTAAAAGAATTGCTGAAATAAAATTGGGAAATAACTGCTATCAACAAGAGGTGCTAGTGGCAGACATTATGGATGAAGTCAATTCAGGGATGGACTTCATGAAGGCGAAGGGATTAGTCTTCGATTTTGGATGTGGGATCCTAAAGGTTGATAATGTTCAGATGCCACTACTTGTGAATAAGGCAGAGTCAACAGATAATGGCAGTGATGAGAAACTATGCAGTGCAGATGAAAATCCAGAACCATCATCCAAACAGATGACGGAAAGAAACGTCAACCGACGCAAACGTTTGAACAAACGCCGAAAGTTAAAAACGAAACAAGTTCAGGTCCAGTACGAAGTGAGCAATGTAAATGAAGTGGTTCAAATAGCTTCAAATGGAGACGAATCGCAGCTGAAAATGAGAATGGTTCATGGACATGGCAGTGTGAAACACTCAAAGGGAAGAGATAAGGAGCACTTAAGAGATAATGAGAATCCATACTCATCACGGTGCGCTGACATAGAACAAAGTAATGGCCAAGGACTTAGAAAGGGACCGGAAGTAGTTCTAAACAGCCTGGGAAATAGAAAAAAAAAAACATGTTTGGATTCAACAATTGGAGGAGAGATCTAGATCCTGTTCGGGACGAACAGGCTTAAGTGGAGGGTATTGTTACGATTACAGAAAGATCTAGACGACTACGGTCACTTCCAGGAAAATAAAATCAACAAAACACAACAGAAAGTGAATGAAATGAATAGTGTTGTTGTTGTTGTACATATTCTTAGAAATAAGGTCTACATAAAACAAATGATTTTATTTTATGAATCAAATCTACGTAACGTAAAATAATCGAATATTCTAACATTTTCTCAAGGTTTCTGAAAAGTGACCGCGAAATTTCTAGAGATTAGGCAGAATGTATATAAGGAAATTACTTCTTGTAGTTTTTAATTAGTTTTATTTTAAACCTGCGATAGTGAAGTTAAAATTATAAAAGTGATCTTTAAATTGTAATG
>OY856189.1:6855899-7042483 GCA_963693315.1 Diogma glabrata | reverse complement strand
AGATTTGCGACAACCAATTTTTCTCGATTAAAAAAATGGCATACTAACCACTTGCATATTTTGTAAAATTTTTGTCCAAAAAGCAAAGAAAAAATTTGCTGGCAGGAAGCTATAGATATCCATTTAATCGAAATTAATCAAAATAGTACGTTTACTACCCAAAAACTGGCCATAAATCGAGAATCACAAATTTTACATTCAAAACGAAAATGTTCTGCCATTCCTAAGCCCATTGCCTCGACGATTAAGCTCAAACTTCAGCACGGTTCACGTTTTGGGCTCCAGTTTATATGTCCCTCGCCAAGATTTGCGACAACTCATAGATTCCTGAAGTAAAAAATCCAATAAAACTAATCACAATTGTCAGAATTTTAAAATTCTGACAATTGCGATCAGTTTTATTGGATTTTTTTCTCTGGAATCTATTTCATACAAAATGAAAAATACAACAGAATGCCCGGCTTTATTGAAAGTATAATCTTTACCAATCAAAATTCAATTATAATAAACACGCAAAATAGATTTAATTTAATTGTATTTGTTTCATACTAATTTATTTTTTTCTTTGTATTACAGAACCGAGACAAGAATTAAAACTATCATGGAAACTCAAGACCAGCTTGCATCCTCCTACAATCGTCATTTACAATAACTTATTATTTATAATATTATATGAATTTAGAAAACTTTATATTTAATGATTAAATATTTTAATTTATAAAAAAAATTATAATTGTTTTATTTATATTGTGGTAAATTTGTTACAAAATAATTTATATCTGAATTTTTTGAGACGTTGAAATATTATTTTTTAATTAAAAAAATCTTAGTTAATTTAAGTATGACTTTTTAATCAATAAAACAAATGAAGTTGTGGAGTGTGAGATGAGATGGATGAGATGTGAGTCTATGAACCTTAGTCCGGGGTTCGAATATTCGTGATGACGATTTTGTTTATAAATTAATTGTGTAAGGTTTAATAAAATTTAATTCTTCAATTATATCTTCGAGTAAAAAATATAATATAATATGACATTTGGGGATATATTTAAATATTATTTAAACTTAAAATATCTTTGGTAATGTTTGAAGAACATCCAACATTAATAAAAGAAATGAGTTGGTGGAGTAGTGGTTACGATGCCGACTTTGGTATTGTAAGGTTTAGGTTCGATCCCTAGTCAAAGCCAAAAGTTTTTTCTTCAACAAAATTTCAAAGTTTTTCAATTTATTTAGAAAGTTGAAAATTAAACTAGGAAAATTTGAAACAAAAATGAAGAAAATTAAATAACAAAAATTTTCTATTTCTTTTTTCATTTTTTCGTATATTAGACCCCTATTTACGCTTTCTAAACGTATTAAAAATTTTCATTTAATTTAGCCGGGTTTCTAATTTATCTGGCGTCCCGGATCAATTTATTTTATCCAGGACACAATTTATTTGATCTGGGTTCAGAACCTTTTTCCGATTTATAATACATCTTCTGGTTTTTGTTTGCCTGTTACACGATTTTAATTTTTACATTTTTTTCTAAAATTTTGTTCGAAAATTAAACGCGAATAAAACACAAACCGTTTGAGCTATTTAACTCAAACTTGCTGTGTGTACTCTGATCTGCCAGAGCTATCATTTTAATAAGTTTCAGTTCAATTGAATCAGCGGTTTAGGAGTCAAGAACAACTTCTAAACCGCTGATTCAATTGGACTGAAACTTATTAAAATGATAGCTTTGGTGGACCAGAGTACACACAGCAAGTTTGAGTTAAATAGCTCAAACGGTTTGTGTTTTATTCGCGTTTAATTTTCGAACAAAATTTTAGAAAAAAATGTAGAAATTAAAATCGTGTAACAGGCAAACAAAAACCAGAAGATGTATTATAAATCGTAAACAGGTTCTGAACCCGGATCAAATAAATTGGGACCGGTTAGACCGATTAGAAATTGTTGCCCGGTAAATTAAATGAAAATTTTTAATATTTTTAGGAAGCGTAATTAGGGGTTTAATATAGGGAAAAATGAAGGAAATAAATAGAACATTTTAATTATTTTAATTTTCTTCAATTTTGTTTAAAATTTTCTTATTTATTTTTCCATTTTCTTTATTTTTCTGAATAAATTGAAAAATTTTTGAAGAAAAAACAATTTTCTTGTGACGTGGATCGAACCCAGACTCACTATACCAAAGTCAACATCGTAGCCACTACGCCACCTATTCATATCTCATGAATGTTGGATGTTCCTCATACATTACCCAAGATATTTTTGAGTTGAAATAATATTTTAATATATCCCCTGAATGTCAATTTATATTATATTTTATTTGGGACATATATTGAATTATATTTCATTAAACCTTACTCAATTAATTAAAAAAAAAAGTTACCTGGCGAGTAATCGAACCATGAACCTCATTGTCCATCGACCAATATCACATCCACTTCTCTACGAGTTCATGTTACTCTACGTTCATGTTACTCTACTAAAGACTTATAAAAGTCATGTTCTCTTCTACGTTAAAAAGATGCACTTAACTAAGATTTAAACATAGAGTTAAGTTAAGATTTTATATATAAATAAACTAAAATATTTAATTGAAAGCTCTGTTGAGGGAGACAATTATACAAGAAAATGTTTCATTTATATGGAACCGAAACCCGTGAACTTTTGATGCACAGTCCGACACCTTAACCAAGATATATTTTTGTTAGTCGTTGGAAGTTCCTCATACCTTACCTAAAATGTTTTTGGTTGAAATAATTGTCTTTTTGCTAATTCGGCTACGATTTTTGGTAAGTAAATAAATAAATTAAAATAATAATAGCAATGTGTGAATATTTGTTGATCGTATAACCGGTCACGTTAGGGAAATTTAGTAATTGGGAGCGAGCATTTACAAGCAGTTTTAAATTAATTAGAATTTCGTTTTCAATGTCATTCGAAAGAGTTGATTTTTTTTTTAAATTATTTTGAACGCTGTTGCAGAGGACAGTCACGCTGTTGCAGAGGACAGTCACGCTGTTGCAGAGGACAGTCATGATAAAATTACAATGCAAAATCAACAGGCTTTAGGAAAATGTTACAAATAGAAATAAAATGTTTATTAAAAATAAATAATACAAGCGTCATCATGTGTTTAGTGAAGATCATTCATTCATCCATGGTTACCGTCGACTGATTTTTGTAACAAAACAAAATTTGAGCATAATAATGACACAAAGGAACCGATACTTAGAAATATTTGTGAGATATAGAACGGATGCTAATAAAGAATTTTATGATGCAGCACAAGTCAGGCAAAACAAAGAAGATAACCATTGAAGGTAATGAGAGGAACTTGCGTGAAGTTAACAAAGAGTCACGTAACAGGGAAAAATAAAAGCAATATTTAGACCTTAAGTGGGTACGTTGTCTCCTATACACTCATTTCATCCGTTAAAAACTTGACGTAGAATGAAATACAAAACATAAATATGGGGTATTTCATACCAAATAATAGCAGATTTTGCATGATTCAGTTGAATAAATTCTTGTTTCATAATAAAAATTATCAAGCACATATATATCACATAAACAATACAACACAAAATTTTTAGTTACCTTCTATTTCTGCCAAAACTTCAGTGTTTTTTGGTGCGACAGTTTTGTTTCTAACATTTCTTCTTACAGGTTCGTGAACAATGAATTTTTCTGCTACTATTATTCTGATTTACATTAACTTAAAATCTTGATTGTAAAATATTTGCCTTCCTTTTCTTCTTCCTCCGCTCTCTTAGACGTTATTGCTTTGGTTTCCTTAACTGGAAGTTCATCTGTTTCTTTTGGAAATAATAATTAAATTCAGATTTAAAATCGTGTAGTAGTTTTATGTTATTTACCTTTAATTGTCTTATTTGTTCCATTTATCATCTGCTATAGATCCTACACGATTCTTCCCTTACATTTCGATGTTGATTATTTTTGATTTATAACATCAGCAAATTGAAATTGACAACAGATGAGTCGGCCACAATTTTCCAATCGATACGACATTTTTTTCGCTGGTCTGAAAAATAAGATAATAAACTTATAATGGAAGTAATATATTGTTAGTTTAGTTAGTTTTCTTTAAAAAAAAGAAGTTATATTTATTGAAAACAAACGATTACATGGCAAAACGATAACTCTAGAGATCTTTAAAAAAACCAAAATGGTTGCAAATATTAAAACATCAATAACAACAATAACTATAAAGAACTAAGAGATGCCAACAGATTAATCACATATCACCAAAACAAGCAGCCCGTCTATGTCACATAGGCTGTTTAATATCTATGGAAACACTTAAGAAATAAATCAATCTTAAACTTAAACTATTTATAAAAAAATAATTATTATTAAAATTTTGATTTATTTATTAAACAAAATAAAAAACCAAACTGCAGTCAGTACCTCTAAAGTCTAAACTTCAATTTATTTTACTTAAATCAAGTTTTATCGTTAATTGAAAATACGGTACTTTTATTCTATAATATCAAACGAACACACACACACACACACACACACACACACACACACACACACACACACACACACACACACACACACACACACACACACACACACACACACACACACACACACACACACACACACACACACACACACACACACACACACACACACACACACACACACACACACACACACACACACACACACACACACACACACACACACACACACACACACACACACACACACACACACACACACACACACACACACACACACACACACACACACACACACACACACACACACACACACACACACACACACACACACACACACACACACACACACACACACACACACACACACACACACACACACACACACACAGACACACACACACACACACACACACACACACAGACACACACACACACACACACACACACACACACACACACACACACACACACACACACACACACACACTTTTTTCAAAATTCTTGTTATTTTATGTGTGTTATGATATTCAAAAAAGGGGTATTATGATGATTATTTAGCCATTAATAGCTAAATAAAGGGAAACATAAGATTATTTATGTAATATTACAAGGTTTTAGGATGGTTAAAAAGAAAATACGTGTTTTTCTGATATTCTTAATGATTTTATATCACGTTGAAGCCAATTATGAAATGGAAATTTACACAAAATGAAATAAATTGAGCTTAACTTTGTTTGATAAAAAATCATTGAGATTTTTGCTAGAAACATCATGGAAGTGTGCTCGAAAGGAAGATGTTGACGATGCTTTACTGGCTAAAACCAGTGTACGGGTAACGCTTGGTAGGTAGGTTCAAGAAAAAAGGTGATCTTTTAATTGGTGGAGATATGAATGCGCACGCGTATGAGAAATGTAATTGTGTGAAAGAAATCCGGTTGTGTTACAGGTACTGAATAGGCTCAGGCTCAGAAAGATGGTAAAGCTATTTTTGAGCCGTTTGATCGTTTGATTATGTGGTTTAGATTATGTGATTCCGTGGTAAGCCAAATCCTTAAAGACTTGGGTTTCAGAAGAAATGGATTGGAAATTGGTTTGAAATAATTAGTGAAAGGGATTAGTTATAAATGCAAACTTTTAATTTTAGTGAAGCGGTGAATTTAGAACTATCGAAAGGAAAATCTTCAGCGGCATAGCATGATGTAAATCAGGTTGCACGAGAGCTACGAAAGCTGAACAGCTTAAATCTTAAAATTAGATAAAAGTGGCAAACGTAATTTCATGAATTTAATTTGAGTCGGCGTTGGTTAGAACTGAGAATGCTAGAATTGAAATGTAAATGTAGTACTGGTATGAAAAGAAGCGGATGGCCTTACGAGACTTTAACCGGTGTATTTGCACCGAAAACAGAATTACGCTGTCAAGAATGACAGCGAAGTTAAAGAAAGCCATCCGTAAAGCGAAAAGAAAATGTTGGCGAAATTTTGTGTCAGAAATGACACAAAGAACGACAACAAGGGATGTATGGCAAAAGTTCAATAGAGTGCGAGGAATGAAAGTTGGTGGAATGTAGAATGTGGTTTTGGAAGTCCGTGAGAAAGGTTCTGAATTTATGAGAATGATGGAAAATGTGGATGATACTTTGAATGGGATTCTCCTGAATGACAATGGAAATGTAAGAGAAGATGTGAGTGGACCGTTTGAATGGAGTGAGTTCATGGAAGTATTGGGCAAATCAAAACCTACTACTCCAGGGACGAACAAAGTGAACTTCAGAATGATTCAGAAGTTGAGTACGGAAGCAAAACAAAATTTGCTTACTGTACTCAATGAGACATGGATGAAAAATAAAATACCGGATAAATGGAAAGAATGCAGAGTGGTTCCAATACCCAAGAAAGACAAGGATCCTGAAGTGGCAACAAACTATAGGGGTATTTGTATGTTAAATGTTTTAATGAAATTGGTGAATGGAAGGCTGAAAGAGCGAATGGGGAAATTTATAAATGAGAATAGTTTGTTACCAGATACGACATATGGTTTTAGAAAGAAACACTCTGCAGTAGAGTGTGTGGAGAAGTTTGTATGGGAAGTGAGAAAGGATAAAAGAAAGATTGTAACGGTATTTTTGGATGTTGAGAGAGCATATGATTATGTCGTTCCTAGGAAATTGATTCAAGTCCTTATCGACTTGGGATTTCCTAAGAAATGGACTGATTGGATACATGAGTTTAAGAATGGAAGGAGAATAATACTGAGTGGAAAAACGTTTAGATTGATGGAGGAGGTGGGATTAGGACTGCCACAAGGTAATAAAATTTCGCCAACTTTGTTTAATCTATATACAAGGGAAATACACCAGATCAGCGACAGCGAGCTAATCATTCTGCAATTTGCAGATGATATCGTTGTTATTGGAATGGGTAGATCTGCAGATCAAGCGATTCAGAAAGCACAACAGGGTGTGAACCAGGTTTTGTTAAAACTGAAGAGCTTAAATCTCAAAGTGAACGTGAATAAATGTAGCTGCATGAGTTTTAGAATGGGACCACAAATAGTATTAGATGTGAGAATTGAGAGCGATAGAATTGAACAAATGAATGTGGTTAAGTATTTGGGTATTTGGATCGATCGGCGCTTGAACTTTAAGAAACACATGGAGTTCCTGGCCGATACAACAAAACCAAACCATTAAATTATTATTAGATACTGGAGCAAATAAAAATATTATTAAGCCTAGTATCCTTCACGGAACACAAATTGTAAAACAAAATATTTCAATAACAAATATATTGGGTAATCATTTTGTTAATAAAAAAGGTAAATTTAAAAAAAAAAAATATACCAGAACAAACATTTTACGAATTAGATTTTCACAAATTCTTTGACGGAATTTTAGGCTCACAATCATTAGCTAAATTAAATGCGAAAATTGACTATAGAACAAATACTGTTTTTTTAAATAACATTAAATTTAAATTTCACTGTTACTATCCAGCGGGAAATATTTATAATCACACAGTTACATTTAAAACAATTAATGATGGTGAATGGTTTGTACCAGACTATGAGGAATTGAACAAAGAAATTAATGTTCAACCTGGCTTATACAAAGCTGAAAATGGTAAATCAATTGTTAAAATCTTAACAAACGAACCGATACTCCAACAAAGCTAACAAAATTAAAACTTGTGGTTAATAATTTCAAAACACTAAGACCAATCCCAGTTTTCGGTAAAGAAATAATTAGTAAACAAGACATAGAAAAGGTTATAAGAACAGACCATCTGAATCAAAATGAAAAGATTGCTCTAATAGACAAACTATATAAAAACCAAATGATAATGTTAAAACAAAATGAAAAATTTTCAGCGACAACTGTTATCAAGCATAAAATCAATACGAGAGACGAAACGCCCGTATACACTAAGACTTACAGATACCCTCACCATTTTAAAAAAGATGTTGAAGACCAGGTACAAGACATGTTAGATAGTGGAATAATCCGTCATTCAAGCAGTCCATATTCGGCTCTGATATGGGTTGTTAACAAAAAACAAGACCATTCAGGAATACGCAAGGTTCGGGTAGTTATTGATTATAGAAAATTAAATGAAAAATAACCAACGAAAAATTCCCCATACCTCAAATCGAGGAAATTTTGGACAATTTAGGCAAATCAGTATACTTCACAACGTTAGACTTGAAATCAGGCTTTCATCAGATTCCAATGGATTTAAAGTCACAAGAGAAAACCGATTTCTCGACAGACAAAGGCCATTTCGAATTTTGCAGGATGCCATTTGGCCTGAAAAACGGCCCAGCTACATTTCAACGCGCAATGAATCATGTGCTCCAAGGTCTGATAGGTAAAATTTGTCACGTTTACCTTGATGATATTGTCATAGTTGGCGAAAACCTTCAAAACCACCTGAACAATCTAGACACTGTATTCAAAAGACTTTCAGAATTTAATCTTAAAATACAATTAGATAAATGCGAATTCTTAAAAAGAGAAACTGAATTTTTGAGGACATGTCATCACTCAAGATGGAGTTAGGACTACTAGAGACAAAGTACAAAAAATTTTAGATTGGCCCTTGCCAAAGAATCAAAAAGAAATAAAACAATTTTTAGGACTTTCAGGATATTATCGTAGATTTATAAAAGACTATTAAAAAATTTCTAAGAACATGACCAAATATCTGAAAAAAGGTGTCGCATTAGACCTGATAGACCCAAAATATAAAAATGCTTTTGAAACATTGAAGAAAACGATAGCAACGGATCAAATACTCGCATATCCAGATTTTACGATTCCTTTTCTTCTTACAACGGACGCTTCAGACTTCGCATTAGGTGCAGTTCTATCCCAAATTCAAAACGGCAGTGAAAGACCAATTGCGTTTGCATCACGCACACTTAACTCAACCGAAACAAAATACGCTACAAACGAAAAAGAAGCCTTAGCTATAATATGGGCAGTGAAAATGTATCAACCATACTTATACGGTAGTAAATTCACGTTAATAACCGATCACAAGCCACTTACGTTTATAAAATCTTCAGAAAAGAATTCTAAGATCCTACGTTGGAGATTAGAACAAGAAGACTACGATTACGACGTAATTTATAGAGAAGGAAGAGCAAATGTCGTAGCAGATGCTCTAAGTAGAATGCCGACCGAAAGTAATATAAAAGAATTGAACACAAATGAGTTCACAAACAATAATACTTCACGTATCAGAACGACCACTTCCAATTCATCCGATGATCTCGAAACAATTCATTCGGCAGATACATCAGATGATCACTTCATCCATTTCGCTGAAAGACCAATTAATTACTATAGAAATCAGCTCATTTTCAAAATTTCAAATATAGATGTTAGCATTTCGGAAGATATTTTCCCCCATTTTAAAAGAATCATAATTACAAAGAAATCATTTGAAGAAAACGACATTACAGAATTCTTAAAAAACCCTCATAACGGTAAACAATCAGCAATTATGGCTCCTGAGTGTTTATACGATAAAATTCAAACATCTTTCAGAAGAAACTTTTGTCAAAACGGTCATTTTGTATTTGTGACAAAAATTGTCGAAGATGTCACGAACGAAGACAGACAGAATATTCTAATTTCTAAAGAACACGAACGTGCACACAGAGGCACTAACGAGGTCGAAAGTCAATTGAAGCGATCATACTTCTTTCCACGTATGGGCAACAAAATCAGAATTCATATTAATGCATGTAACATATGTAACATACATAAATATGATCGTAAACCTTATAATATTAAAATATCACCAAGGCCAATCACAAAGAAGCCGCTTGAAAGATTACATATTGACATTTTCATTATAAATAGAAACAACTTTCTTTCAATTATTGACTCATTTTCCAAACACCTACAGATGATGTCAATAGAAACCAAAAACATAACAGATGTAACCAATGCTCTTAACAGATATTTCACCCTTTTCGGAATACCAAACAGTATTGTATGCGATTATGAGACAACCTTTCAATCTTCCCAAATTAAAGAATTTCTAAGTAATTTAAATATTAGAATATTAGAATACGCTTTGTCTTCAGAATCCAATGGACAAATTGAAAAGACACATTCTACAGTGATCGAGATATTTAATACAAACAAACACAAAGCATCGAGCCCAAACACTTCAAGTGCCATCGAATTGGCAGTTGCTCTTTATAATAACAGCGTACATTCAGCCACTGGTTACACACCCAATGAAGTTATATTTAACCAAAATAACTCCATTAACCCAATAGAAATCCAAGCAAGAGCTAACGAAATATTCCAAACAGTTAGTAAAAACTTAAATAAAGCTTCATTGAGTATGCAAAACCAAAATAGTAAAAAGGAACTGATGTTCCGGATATTGGTGAAGTAAATAAAAATACTTATATTTTATTTACTTTAAAGTACAAACTTTATTTTACAGTACAATAAACATTTGACAATGAGCCTAGGTGTTTTTGATAATAAATATGTAACATAATACACGATGTTCATGTTGTACAACTGTAGGATTGCATATGTGTACTCAAGATAGAATTACCAGCCCAACACGCCCCTTTAATTCTAACTTCATTGAACATATGGTAAATTTTTATTTCAAAAATAAACAATCGAAAATAATAAAAATTTTTTTTTTTTTTTTTAAACACTTGTAATCTTGAATTCTTGAATTTTAATAATCTTTGTCGTATAAACTCATGTTAGACTGATTGCATTTTTGCCTTCTGGTAGATCGACTAAATTCCAAGTTTTGTTTTTCATTTTTTTTTTACTTTTTAATGCCATCATTTCAGAGTTCATTGCTTGTTTCCATTGATTACTAAAAGGTCCTTCAACGGCACTTTGCCAAGTTAAAGGCTCTTGCTGTTCGATTTCACTCTCAACAAACATAACATAGTCATTAAACTTAGCTGGCAGTTTGGTGTTTCTTTTCGATCTACTCGTTGCATTTTCCTGGCTAATATTCTCCGATTTAGCACTCCTACTAGTGCTCCCAGAACTTGAGCTTTCATTAGTTGGAATTACGACTGGATTCTCTGAAATATTAACTTCTAAAATACTATTTTGCTCTGGTTCATAGTCCGTATTAAACCAGGGTATCAAATCTGAGCTTATTTCATGACTATTTTCTTCAGCAGCTACTTCAATCTTCTTAGTTTCATTTCTTTTAAAATACATCTTATTTTCAAAAAATTCGCATTCTCTGCTTTTGACTATTTGGTTTGTTTGAGGGTTAAACAACTTGTAATTTTTACTTTTTGGATAATATCCCAAAAATATATGCTTAATCCCGCGCTGTCATACTGGCAGATCGCAGAGAGACTTCTTTGTCCGAACTGCGTACAAATGGAATAGTTTGCCGGAACACTTAGTCTCAGGTAGCTTCAACCCACAGATGTTTAAAAAAAGCGTTAATCTACACCTCAGAACGCCAGTTGTTGTGGGACCCAGGTCTAGACCTAGGTCTTAAAAGGTATTTATGTGTTGTTGTGACACATATTCTAAACCCTATTACACAACACATTTTATTAAAAAAAAAAAAAAAAAAAAATCGAATTTTTTTCCTACTTTTCGCGTTTTTGCTTAATGGAACACCCACCATTACTTCGCATCCAAAAACTTTTAGATAATTTAAATTCGGCGTTACCCCAGACCAGGCTTCAATTGGAGTTTTCATGTCGACTGATGCTGTTGGAGAACGGTTCAATAGATACGTTGCAGTTTCGATGCCTCTGCCCAAAAACTTTTTGGCATATTGGCCTCAAAAAGCACACATTTTGCTTTCTCAGTTATACTTCTATTATTTCGTTCTGTCACTCCATTTTGCTCCGGAGTGTATGGACAACTTGTTTGAAGTTCAATTCCTGCTGATTCACATATTCGGTTCCATTGTCACTTCGGAACGCCTTGATTTTCAGCTCCAATTGATTTTCGACTAAGTTTTTATAAACTTCAAAAAAATGTTTAACTTCACTTTTCTTTTTGAGAAAATATATCATGGTATATCGACTAAAATCATCCACAAAAATAAGAAAATATTTACATCCACTTATAAATTTAGTCTTCATTGGTCCATTTAGATCTGTATGTATCAATTCTAGAGGACGACTAGTGATACTCGTTGAATTTTTGAAAGGTTTTCTTGACTGTTCACCTTCTAGACATATTTGGCATTTTTCATTTATGGATTTTGTAACTTTATACCCATCTACTAATTTATTTAACTGGATCATATACTTCTCATTCAAGTGACCTAGCCTTTTGTGCCACATATGAGTGTCGCACTTCATGTCAACTTTTGGCTTATCGACTGAGACTAGAGGTTTTACATTATTTTTAGCTATGTCTAATTTATACATTCCTTTTGACTTTCTTGCCGTACCCAAAATCTTGCCTGACTTGGTGCTTATTGTACAACTGTCATTTTTAAATGTGTTATTAAGCCAAATTCGCTCAATTTGCTAATGGAAATCAAATTGGCAGCTAATTGCGGTACATACAGCACATTTTTTACTGTTACATTTTTAGTTTTATTAGAAACTTTTACATTAAGTTGCACCTCACCAATTCCAACTGCAATTATTTTATTGTTGTCTGCCATTGTTATTTTGCGATCATCTATTTGTTTAAGATTAACAAAATTTTTCTTTACAGGCGACATATCTTGCGTCGCCCCTGAGTCAAAATACCAGCCCTCTAAACAAATCTCTTTTGCTGAAAAGCATAAAAACCAGGCTGCATCTTCATCTGAATCTCCAGATGAATCTTGAGCGAGATGATTTTGGTCCTTGACAATGGTTTTACTTCTGCATTCGTACTTAAGATGTCCAAACTTTCCACATTTGTAACACTGCATATGTTGTTTATTGGAGTTATACTGTTTACTCCCTTGACCGAACCTCTTATTTTGACTAAAATGACCTTTTGAGCACCTATTTAAAAGAAAAGCAAATTCATTATTATCACTTTTATTTGAATCAATATCATCCTTTTGGACGGTAGCTAAAATTTTTGTTCGCATGTTTGCAGCCGTAATTTTTGTTCCGCTAGCTTGTAAACCCATAACCATGGGCTTGTACTTATCTGGCAAACCAACTAATAACAATGTGCCAGTCCACTCATCTGAAACCGTAAATCCAAGCTTATTCAGTTGCTGAGCTAGACTTAAACATTTTTCAACATACACCTCAGTGCTAGAACAATCATCTAATTTTGTATTAATTAATTTTTTAATCAATCTCATTTGATTATTGACACCTTTATCCTCGCAAACTGCTTTAAGGTTGTCCCACATTTTCTTGGGAGTGTCTTCATCTATAATGTGTGAGAAAAGGCTTTCATCTACACTCATTACTATTCTTTGAGCGGCTTTTGCCATTTTATCTTCATTACTTGTTGCTTCATCATCACCTTCCACACACTTCCATAGTCCTTCACCTTTCAAATATGTTTTGCATGCAAAACTCCATTTCTGATAATCATCAGCACCTTTCAACTTTTTAATAAGCGACAAATGACTCGAACTTGCCATTTTTCAAATATTCTTGAAAAAAAAATACTTTTTAAACTTTCTGTGCCACTGAACACACTTGAACTTATTTTGAGGTTAATACCGGAGATTTTCGTATACTACTTCGAGTATGAACTGAACCACAAAATACACCTCCAAAAATCCAGAAAAAACAACACTGCAATTTACTGCACTTTGGTCCGTTGGCCCATAACCTGATGTTCCGGATATTGGTGAAGTAAATAAAAATACTTATATTTTATTTACTTTAAAGTACAAACTTTATTTTACAGTACAATAAACATTTGACAATGAGCCTAGGTGTTTTTGATAATAAAGATGTAACATAATACGCGATGTTCAGGTTATACAACTGTAGGATTGCAAATATGTACTCAAGTTAGAATTACCAGCCCAACAAGAACAACCTCTTGATCTCGGAGAAGGCCAAATCGTTTATTTTAAGCCGAATATTAGAACAAAGGCTCAACCAAGGGGTATTGAGACGCAAGTAAATAATGTTAAACCCATAACAAATCGGCACATAAAACGAAACAAGAATAAAATTACGCTTAAAAAAGATTCACTAACTCATATTTCTTATCATTTCAGATAAATTTGGATCTATTTCCAGTTGTCTTAAATAAAATTGTATTTGTTTAAATAAATAGTAAATGTTTTTTTTGATTACATTAATTTCCTTTAAAATTTTTTAAAAAACAAAAATCTAATATAAGCCTAATACTTAAACTTTTAGATTTAAAATATTAATTATTAAAAATTTTTAAAAAAAGAAAAAACCATTACTTTATCTATTATTAAAGTCTTATTCAATTCAAATTTTTATTATAGATATTTTTAATTACAATTACTAATAAATAATGTTAAGTATTGCAAAAATTTTAATATTAGGCATAATTTTTCAAATAATTCATTGTCAGAAATTAGAAATAAAAAATTTAAATGAAGACCCTATTTTAATAATTAAAACTAATAATTGCAAAATTCAAGTGGGCAATATTAAAATTGTATACCCAATAAATTTAAAAAATTTAGAAATTACCGTAGAATCAA
The DNA here is from genome assembly GCA_963693315.1 of Diogma glabrata. Lineage (NCBI taxonomy): Eukaryota > Metazoa > Arthropoda > Insecta > Diptera > Cylindrotomidae > Diogma > Diogma glabrata. Next base: position 7,027,862 of record OY856189.1, on the reverse strand, counting down.
TAAATAAATTTATATTAAATAAAATAGATAATAAAAACGATAAATTTGATTTATATAATATTGTTAAACAAAAGTGCGGGCAACTATGCAACAACTTAGTTCAAATCAAACCCATAAGTCGCAATAGACAAAAACGTTGGGATGCTCTAGGATCAGCATGGAAATGGCTGGCAGGTAGTCCAGATGCAGTAGACCTGCGAATGCTCGAAAGTAAAATTAACGAGCTTACAGACGAAAACAACCAGCCAGTTCAAATAAATAAGCAGATTGACGAATAAAAGAATTGACGATAATTAAAAACCTAATGACAAGTCAAGGAATTAACATAACCTTACCTGAAGAAGCTTTACAATATGTTGTATCAAAAATAGCCATCAACGAAGAAACTCTTCTTTTTATTCTTGAAGTACCGAAGCTGGAAGATGAAACTTCATTATCAGCAATGATTACACCACTAACAGTTAAAGATAAAATCCCGAGCAGAAATTTCTTAGGGCTCAAATACGGCCCTGATCAGGTTAGCCCTAGTTTGATAGGGCCCTGATCATGAGTGTAACGCTTTTGCCCAATCAGGCCCTGATTGGGATAAACGGATCAGGCACTGATCAAGTTTTCCATATAAAATTAAATAGGGCAAACCCTAGTACGGCATTTTGTATCAGGCCCTGATCAGACTGCCCAACTAGGGGTCAGATACGAAGAATCAAATCAGGACCGGATGTATCCAAATAAGGGTTGCCTTAAAAGGGTATTCTAATTCAGGTCCGGAACAGGCCCACATCAGATTGCCCTAATAGGGCTTGCTCTATCTGACCCTGATCAGGCCCTGACTGTATTCAGGCTTCCCCTAACTAATTTCTGCTCGGGATAATAAAAGGATACCCACAACACGTTATAAAAACAAAACAAAAATTGTTTACCACCACAAATCCAAATAGTTTTGTTCAGAAGTATTCAGAAATAAAAGAATTTGAGGGGGAATGTATTAAACCACTCATAATGGGAACGAAAAGTACTTGCAACGTTACTTCAAACTCAGAGACAAGAGTATATTTCATCCCGGAAGACAAACTTTTAATTGATAACGCAAAAGAAGAAGTTCTTTCATCAGATTGTGGACCACATAACCGCACACTAACCAGCAATTTTCTGATAACATTTTGGAGCTGCACGTTAATAATCAAAGATTAGAAGTTCCAATCGTTTGAAATCAGAAGTGAGGCTGAAGAGATACAAGGTGCACTACATAACGTGGAACTAACACGAAAGTTTATCAAAGCAGTTGATATTGGTTTAATTGAACAACAAAACATACAAAACAGAAAACACATAGCACATGTGAACATACAACAAGAATATCATCAATTCAGTCACATGGTGTTTCATATGGTGTTTCTTTATCAACAATTGGATTTTTTTTTTTTTTTTTTTTTTATATTTATCTTCTAAAAAAATTTACATTTGTGTTAGGAATATATAATTTAATTAAATACCCAATAGGGCAAGACTAGGCTCTAATATTTTATTTGCAATAGACTACGAGCTAATTATGATTTATAAAAAGAATATGAAGAGAAAAAAGAAAACTAAAATAAAAGAAAAATCATTTGATTTCAATAAAGAAACATTAGGGTTTCAATACAGCAAATTAATAATAATAAGTGAGAAAAACAAAATTTAATGCATTTAGTAAATTCAAAATAATTATAAAAGCTTTGATTTAAGCTAGATTTAATACTTAGTTAAATATTAGTATAATATAAAGAAAGAAAATCAAGTAATACAATTGAAGTTAAATTAAAATTAAAGTTAAAGTTAGTCAAATTGAACGACTAACAACCAATCACTTGTAAAAATATTACTATCCACAAGTCTCAAGCGCTACATGTATTATGCTATCATTTTTCAAGCATAATTTACATCACTTATTAGACCGTGACTTCGATTATAGTCATATACATATTGGTTATATAATTCAGTTTTAATATTGTATTTGAACTTGCCAATAGTATAATTTTTTAAATTTTGTTCGAGACTGTTGAAGAGTTTGATTCCTTTATAAAATACGCTTTTAAGTGAGATGCAATAGTTGAAGCGAGGAAGCCGGAAATTATCAGCATATCTGCCAGATCTGCTTGTCATTGATTCATTTGTTACGAGTTGACTATTGAATTTGATTAGTTTATGTTTAATTTTATATACCGTTAATAAGTATTCATAGTCAATTAATACATTAAGTGGAAGTATTTTGTTGCTGTATAAATTTAAAGTAGTATTTGGTAGGCATTTCAATTTCTTTAGCGTTTGGTTCTGTAATATACTTAGTTCATGAATTTTTGTGTCATTTGCGCTACCCCATATTGCTAGGAGGTAGGTAAGATGTGAGTGGATTAGTGAGTAATACACATTCTGTGCTACATTTGAATCAATATATTTGCCCACTCTATTAAATACACCAATTATTGGAACTATCTTTGATTTAACGCTGTCTATATGATGAGACCAATTAAGTTTTGAACCTATTTTTAGACCAAGATATGAAGAGGTATCAACTTTTTTTATAAATTCGCCTCTAAATGAAACTTGAGTAAAATCAATGGATTCGGTTGGATTTCTTATGTAAAAATTAATGAAGCATGTTTTTTTAACATTGAGTCGAAGTCTATTTTGATCTAACCACTCTCCCAAGATGAGCAGGTCTGATTCCATTTCGGCTTTGAGTTCATTGACGTTAGAACAACTATAACTAATGACTGCGTCTTCTGCAAACAATTGTAGTTGTCCGCCTAGATTTAAATTAAAGATATCGTTAACGTATATTAAGAACAATAAAGGCCCTAGTACTGATCCTTGAGGAACGCCACAAGTAACATTTTTTAAATCCGATTTATAAGAACCTAATTGAACAAATTGTGTACGATGCGATAAATAATTTTTAATCAATTTAAGGGCTTTCTTTGTGATACCAATGTTTCTTAGTTTCTGCAGAAAATACTATGATTTACACAATCAAAAGCCTTCATCAGGTCAATGAATAAGCATGCGGTTGTATTTTTATTATCAATACTTTTATAGAGTGTCTCAACGAGGTTCAAAGAAGCTGCTAGAGTGCTACTTTTTTTCAAGAAACCAAACTGATTGGAATTAATTATAAGGTTGTTTTCTAAGAATTTGATTAATTAATTCTGTATGCATCGTTCATATACTTTCGATAACACAGGCAAAACTGATATCGGACGGTAGTTGTTTTTATCCATTTTGTTTCCTTTTTTTAAAATTGGGACTACTTTTGCTATTTTAAGATCATTAGGGAAACAACCATTCTCAAATGTTTTATTGATTGATCTGGTCAGAGCGGGAATAATTTTGGTTGAAATGGACTTAATATATTTGACTGAAACAAGATCATATCCACTAGAAATGCTAGGCTCTAAATCTTCGATTATCTTAAGTACTTCACTTTCTTCAACATGGGAAAAACTGCTGAAACAAATAGGTGGAGTGTGAGTTTGAGAATGTACTGGATTTGAAGTTTGATTGGTGAGCAACATTAACAACATTCACTAGCAACATTAACAAAGAAATCATTAAAAATATTGGCTACTTCAGTTTGATCTTCATGGGTATCGTTGTTATTTTTTAGTACAAAGTTGGGCATGAATGTCGTTGGTTTAGAATTATTTGATAATATCTCATGTACTAGACTCCAAATCTTTTTCGGGTTTTTCAGATTTGACTTGAAAGCTTCTGAATAATATTTGGATTTGGCTTTATATATTAAGATGCGAATTTCATTTTTTAAATTTTTTGTACAATCTGAAAGATAATCATTTTCCGGGTATTGTTTGGACAATAGGTAGAGCTTCTTCCGCAGTTTTATTTTTGTACTCAGTTGTTTTGTAAACCAGGGTTTGATAAAAGTGGAGGAAGAGCTACATATAATTTCTGACGTAGTCGAATATTTTTTTATTTCACGGCATAACTGAATATAAAAGCATTCAAAGTCGACTTCGTCGAAATTTACTTTTTCAATAAAGCTTTCTAATTTGGCGAAGTTTGTTATACTGATGCGTTTAGTTTGAGGTTTATGAATGTTTCCAATGTCACAGTTGAATAATAAATACCGATGGTCACTAAGATAAGTGTCCTTATACAAAACGTAAAATTGAGATGAGACCGAGGAAAGTATGTGATCCAGATAAGTACGTATAGTGTTAGAGCGTCTAGTATAAAAATGTTTCCCAAGACTGTTGATGATTCTAAACCCATTATTCAATGTCAACGACTTTTAATTAAATACATCTGGATCGTGCAGATCAGCAATATTCAAATTGAAGTCTCCCACAATTATGGAGTGTTTGTACTTTTTAAATAAGTTCTGAAAATAGTCCAGGAACTGATCTATATTAGTATGACCCGGACGATAAACACCGATAATATTCACTTTTAACTTATTTGATTTGATTATTAGGAAGTCGTTTTCAAAATAAGAGATACTAAAATTGAATACGAAGTCAAGATCTGAAAAAACAAATATGCTTACTCCACCTCCCTCTCTTTCTCGATTTAAGTGAAGGGACCGATAGTTATCAAGGTTTATGTTCATATCGCCTTCTTCTAAGAATGTTTCGACAAGAACGATTATACCAATTTTCATATTCAAATTAAACAATAACTCTTCAATCCCTTCTATTTTGTTTTTGAGACGGTTAATATTGATGTAAAGAATGTTTAAACCATGTAAGCTTTTAACAGCGCTTGAATATTCGGTTGTTTTTAAAAAATAGTTATTGGTGTTATCTTCAAACCGCAGGTTCATTTTGACCAACCTTAATACTTGATCTAAGGAAAAATAAGAAAAAAAAAACGATTAGAGATGTAATGAAATCAAATTAAATTGAAAAATTTTTTAAAAATTTTTTTCTATGCAATGCGTAGAGAAAGATACAGTTTTTGTTTGTTATTTTTTTTCTCTACAGCTGTTATTGTGATGTGAGGTCATTAATTAGTTTGGTTTATTGTTAAAATAATTTTTTGTTCAAGTTCGATGACATCTTCTGTTGATTGTATTTTGAGTGCAGTTTCATTATTATCATTTCCTATTTTTGCGTACAAATGTCCATGGCCGTACCAAGTATTGGATTAACTTTTTTTTCTTTAACTCATTTAGCTTTTTTAGGAGGTCACTCTTATATGGAGTTAAAGGTTCATTTATAAATATTTCATTCGTTACTGCTGATGAATTTGGAAACAGTTGATTTTGAAACAGTTTACCACACTGCTTCTTTTGTTTTAATAGGTCTAACTTGGTGGTGTAGTTGATAAACCGCACTATAATTTGAAGTAGCATGAAATTGCTGGCTTCATTCTTTTCTTTTGGTGGAATAGTTCTTCCATAGTAATATTCAACTTTATCCATGGTTATTTGAAAACAATTCAAAACAGTTTCTACTACATTATTTTCCGTTAATCCAGTATCAGTTTTAATATGAATTCCTGCGATGATAATGTCATTACAAAGCGCCTTTTGTTTAAGAAAATTGAGTTCTTGTTTTAGTTGCAACACATTGGAATCGGCTACATGTTGTTTGGACTGGACTTCTGATAAAGTAACTTGTGTATTTTGTAGGTCACTCTTTAAATTTTCAACTGAGCTTGCGATATTTCTTATTTCGACTTTCATATCTTTCAAGTCCATTTTCATTTCGGTTTTAAGTGAAGCTACTTCGGTTTTAAGTGAAGCTATAGCCTCAATGATGTCTTTGTTAGTTGGAGTGGAGTTGTTTGGCATTTTTAATGTATTAGTTAACAAAGAAGATGTCACAGTGGATACGGATTTGCTCCGAAGCGAACGTGGTTCAATATTTGTATCAACACTCCCCATTCATAAAATTTTACATTTAGATCGATTTAGTTTGTAGATTATTTACTCTGATTATTACTGATTATTTACACACACTATATACTGTGGCCCAAATATTTAATTGGGGTGTAACACTTTTTTTTTAAAGATGATCAAATAATGCAGTAATGAAAAATTCTAACCTCAATACATGAAAATTATTATAGGTTGAGCAGTTAGGTTACGTTTGATTTATAATGAGTTTGGATGATATTTTTAATATGATTTGCAAAAACTGATTCAAATTAATAATATATTAATAAAATATCTATAAAATATTATCACTACGAACTGTAACACAATTAAACAACCTTTGTTGCAACAATTCTTTAAAGGCTGAGGCAAATAAACCAATGGCCATAAACTATCTATCACTCACAGTAATTAATTGTTTTGGACTTAATTACACTTTCAGTTTATTTATAATATTTAATTTACTTCACAAGGAGATTTACTTTGCAAAGAAGATCATATTTAATATTTCAAATAAATGATAAAAAATTAAAATTTAATTTTAACCTCGGATCACAATACGACTTTTCTACTCGATCGCCATTTGCAAAAAAATTGCACTATGTGTCTACATTAATGTTCGTCAACATTTAGTTAAAAGAAAGACAATCAACAACCTAAAGATAGAAGTTGCAGATAGAGATCAATATACCAAATTTTCAAACCTACTTGTAAAATTGGGTATTAAATCAAAGGACGAGGACACCCTTTCTACACCCCCGGGAGGAGCTACATTCCTATAAATCCAACAAGTGATGACAACTCACATTCCAATCATGCACACGCAAGGTGTCAAATGAACTTATGTCTGGAAACACATAAAATGCATACTTGCATTTTCGATAAACATTAAATGCAATAATTTAGATTTTAGTAGTTAGTTATATTTTTATACTCATTATGTTTAGATCTAAGAATGATGTAAAATAAAGTTAAATAAAATAAATTTTTTTTTATGTTTCAATTTTCCTTAAACACATAGGCGTAACTAGGTAGGGGCCCAGAGGGCCCGGCCCCCCCTAGACGAATTTTGGCCCCCCCTAGAACACAAAGTTCATGAAGTATACATAACAGTTAGGGAAAATGAAAATGTATTTCTTTACTAAGGAATTTGCTGTTCAAGATTATTTCAAAACGTACAATTATATTATTCATATCACTGATCTTCATTTAAATTTAATAAGGAAGTTTAATAAGCACTACCAATAATATTGCTACAAAAGTATCTATAAAATGGTCGTTTATTTTATCGGTTTACCATAGTAGCGAAGTTTAAAAAAGCAAACATTTTCTTTCCAACATGTGATGTGCCATATATCAGAATGTCAAATGAATTCATAATTTCTGAAAAACCACACCTTCCAATTTGTTCAACGAAAAACATCGCAATAAGAACAATATAGACTTCGTTTTAAAAAAATACGGTCTCATTGCTCCATAAGACCTAAAACCACACCGAAACACCAACACTACTAGTAGTTTTAAGTTTGTTTGGCAAGATTACTTTTACTTAGGCGCCAGCCAATTTTTTTTTTAGTATACTTTTATAAGCAAATTACAAAATTTCGGGGACCAAGATATAGGCATTTGAAACAAAAAATATCGTATAAAAATACACTTTTTTTAACCAAATGTTGCAATTTAAATGTTATTTTTGATATACAATTTCAAAGAATTAACATGAATAACTTAAAAAAAAAATAATTATAACCTTAGGGGCCCACGTTATGATCATTTCAGGCAAGATTGGACTTGAACTTAGGCGCAAGTGGACTTTTTTTTTGTTTTTTTTTATCGTAAATTAAGAAGATTTAGTAAAAGGGACAGTTTTGATCTGTTTATCTTATAAGCACATAGGACATAAAGCAAAAATTAAAAAAACAGAAAAAATTCTTTTCAAAACTGTAATTTTGAATGGATTTTGTTTTTTTCAAAGGCCTGTATTTTGGACCCCGGGGCTAATATACAACTCGTTTTGGTTTTATTCGCTTCAATGAGTGATTCTATATCAAATGAAAAAAATCTTGGCGCCTAAGTAGAAGTAATATCCCCGTTTGTTTGTATGACCATTAGCGAATTGACGACGGAATTCGAAGTTTGATAGATTTATTTTTTGAATTATCTGAATTTTGTATGGCTGAAAATGTAGATTGTGCACAGTACTGCATTAAATGGTTGGGGGAGTGCATGATTACTGTAAAAAATGAATTGTTATTTTTGAACTATTTTTTATTTTTATTTTTTCAATAGTTTAAGAGACTAAGAATGTAAAGTTTAATTTAGAAACTAGGAATGTTGATTTTGTATAATTTTTGTTTGTTTGAAAGTTACTAATTGAGGATTTATAAAAATATCATACTGATATAACAATTTATAATTTTATATGATTTTTTTCAATTTTAATTTGTCAAACATGTCGATTTTAAAAAGAACATTTTTTTCTTTTAGTTTTATAATTTAAAGATTTATTATTTACACAAATATATATCTAAATATAAACATTAATAACTGCAAACAACATAGCATAAATAACTGCATTCGAATCGGTAGATGTAGTAGCAACGACGTCAAAAGTGACACTAAACCACCGACAATTTCACCGTTCATATTATATAGGTGCTGGGTCACAGTGGCGTTAAAGGCAGTTATATAGCGTGTAACACATTTCATTGAAAGTAAAATGTAGTTCCAGCCCCTATATTTCATTATAATGCAACAGCACTGCATAAATAAAAAAATGAATCATCATCATTTAATTCGCATTTTATTTAATCAAACTTTATCCCGTTTTTCCTGGTTTTACGAAAACCTGATTACAATCATTTATTTATGTAGTTACTACAGAATTTTGCTGTTGCAAATTTTAAACATTCATTTTGAAAGTGTACGACAGTGAGTACATGAAATTAAACTTTAATAAAATCTAGTAACAAATTATAAGTGATAATTCCAAGTTTTCAATACTCACAAAAAGTAGTGCATCAGTTATTTCAATTGCTTTTGTTTGAGTTATTTCTTAATACATTACTAAATACACTACATAATACGGAATTGTTTTACTGTGAAATTAGTGTAACCTAAACCGATCAGGTAAGCGAGTTACGCGACGGGTAAATTAGTTCGATTGTTTGTGAATTAAGTCATATTTATCTTAGGTTTATTGGAATTGCCTGGACCTGGAATTATTATCCTCCAGCTTAAAAGTTGTTGGCGATGAAGTAGGTTAGATGATGAATTAAAACAAAAAAAAATCTAAATACGCATCCGTTATAACTGTTTCCTTAGGATACCACAAACAAGTATCCAACCGTATTAAGCACGTTACCTAATTGGATTCGGTAAATTAAATTGAAAAGAAAACAGCATACTCTGTAAATTAAATTGAAAAGTAAACCGGAAACCAATTTAGTAACCAATTCAGATCGTACTGTAGCTGGATTGTATATCTTCGTGTATTATAAGTGCAAATTTAATTTTGTGTTTTTCTTTGTTTATATATCATTTATGTATATGCTAAGCAAATAATTGATTTTTGTTGTTAGTTAACGTTAATAATTTTTAGAATAGCAATTTTTTTTCTTGATGAGTAAGGTGACACTAAAAGCGCTTTTGGCAGGTTACTAGCTCAGGTAAGCTAATTTGTTTATTTATTAAGCTTATTTATATATTGTTTTAACAGGTTCCTTTACTAAGCTAGTTTATTTATTTAACTTATTTATTTATTAAGCTAATTTATTTATTTATTTAGCATGTTTATTAATTGATCAAATTTATTTATTTCGTTAACTTGTTAATTTATTATGCTAGTTCGTTAGGCTAAATTGTTTTTGTTTTCTTTCCTTATAAAATATGAATATGACTTAATTACTTCAATTTCTTTAGCTTTAGTCAAAAACTTAAATGTATGGTGTTAATTTAAATACAAGCTTTCGTGATTTAATATAGAAATATAATGAGTTATAACTAGAATTGTGTTTTGAGAGTCATGGGAGATTGAGGAAGTAGGAAGCATGCCTTTTTAGTTCAGAGAAAATTGCGGCTTCGGAATATGTTGGCGTGATAGATGAATGATATAGGTTAGTTACAGTTACAGTGATCGTTTTGTGAAGTTTTTTTTTATTTTCCGGTAATGCAGCATATAATAAAATCATATGTTTGTTTGAACCAAAACCCATCCCACTTCTCCCCTGATGCCTAGCGGGTAAAATAATGCTGCGGTTCAAAAATAGATTTACATTCTCATATGATTTCTGTTAAGGTTGCCGTTATCTATAACGGTAAACCTTACAGTGGCGCCCAACCTGTTTATAGCTCATAATTTTTGTCATTTTAGTTAATAAAAACAAAAAAAAAAACATTTATGTAGAAGGAAAAATTTTTTTCTGTTTTCGTAACTTTTTTTTAATTTAATTAATGGTTTAATTGAAATTGTCAATTTTTTTTCTTTGTAGAATACATTTTATTTTATCACTCACACCAATATATTCCGATTTTAAACATCTCTATTCCTTATACGATCTTCTACTATGGTATTTAACAATACTTTGTAGCAAGGTTGGCTAGGGTCGATAAGCGAGTGCTGATTCGGAACTGATGTTTAAACTCTAAATTATCAAATGTTTGATTAGTTAGGGAAACTTCTTTTTTTTTGAATCAATCATTTCTTTAATAATCACTGTTCCATTTTGGGTTTTTCTTTCTGGATGTCGGTTTTTTTAAAATAGATTTAATCGTTACTGAGATTATTGAAGCTGTTTCTTCCATAGGAAAATGTTTGACTATTCGGCGAAAAGTCACATATCTCTGTACGCTATTATCTTAATAAAACGATTTCACCTAAAATGTTTTGAAACAGTGGTTTTTAAAATTAAAGACAATTAATTTGCATTCGTGTATGTTTCGTTTTACACATGTTCTTTATTAGGAAACGAGATAAGTATATCCGAGTGTAAGCTCGTGCTGGGACTTTAGATTGTAGTTATCATAATCGATTTCCAAGTACATGACCATGTTATTTTTTTTCTCTTTTGTTCTCTGAGAGGGAACGGCAGGCGTTCAGCGGCGAATCTCTCATGACTCTCATATTCTATACACTTTTAGTTGAACATTGTTAGTATTTGATTCGGTGATAGTTTATAATTTTCGCGAAATTTTCATTTTTTGTACTTCTAAATTATTATATTTATTTATTTATTCTAATCGTTAAGTATTTTAATTCCTGTAATAAATTATATCCATAGTATATCTTGTGATCTATCATACCGCATGGAGTAACGTTTTTAAATTATTATATTAGTTTATTTATTTTTTTTTTGATTGTTTGGTCTTGGATCTTAATTGTTGTTGATATTTATACATTTTATGATTATTGCGTTTAGGTGGTCGTATAGGATAGTGTTAGTTAGACTTAATTTATTAAACTTATCGTTATACTGATTCTCTTTACCAAGATCGTTTGGGGTGTGTTTAATTTGTACCGTTTTGTGTTTAAGGAAATAAATAGCGTGAATAAAAATGGATCCGGAATATTTAGAGCCGGATGAATTCTCAATTGAGGCTCAAATTCGGAGTTTAAAAGGGCCAACTAAATCAGTTCTAAAACAACTTTTAGAGAAATTAGCAGATGAAAAATTACAACCGTCTTTGGTTCCTACGCGAGCGCATGATCTTGCACGCAAGCAACCAATTCGTGAAGTTAAATCATGTGCTACGAAAATATCAGAGCTACAAATACTATTTAAGGAAACTATCAATGATGAAGTTACTGATGAAAGTTTGGATATGGAAACATTGTCTATGATTGCTTCTCGTTTAATCCACATAGCCTCCCGTCTTAAGCGCATGTTTTATTCCGAATCTGCCTATGCATCTGCTGAAGTTACTTTAGTTCCCTGCGAAAAGTTGTTGGAGCTTGTTGAGTCTGTGATCAGTAAGAATGCAGACTTGAATGAATCAAGAGCATCCCTCAGAACAATTAAAATTACAGTTCCAAGTGATGAGCTGACAGTTAATGGTCAAAATTCACCTTTGTCAAAAGAAGAGGTAGCTCAAACATCTTCTAGTTCTTACCAACGCGAATCCTTGAATCTCGAAACGCCTTGTGAGTTTATTTCAAAAACGTCAAAGTCATCGGGATTATCTAAAGATGACGAGTTATTATCACTTCTAGCGCAAATCAGTGAAAAGTTGCCTCAATCAAAACGGGTGTCTAACAAGTTTAACGGGTGTCTAACAAACGGGTGTCTAACAAACGGGTGTCTAACAAGATATCCCACCTACTATTCCACGTACGCCAGTATGGAGCGAACTACCTATTGTGAATCCCCAGGACTTTTCTCGTAACCAAAAACCTGTATTTAGCCAAAATTTCTGTAATGTACATTTTGATGGGTCGTCTCACATGCCTGTTGACCGATTCTTATTCAGGGTTGAGCATTTAGCCAAAAGTTATGGTATATCACAGCACAAAATGGTGGATGAAGTAGTTTGGCTGCTCAAGGGTCAAGCAGCGGAATGGTATTGGGCATATTTGGAGAGAAATGGTGCGCTTACTTGGCCGCAATTTAGATTGGGACTGCAAGAAAGATTCCAGGATCGTAGAAATGAATGCGATATCAAACACGTAATTAAAACAGAAAACAACGTGTTAAAGAAACCTTCCTTGAGTTCTATAACGAGGTTATGGCGTTGTGTCTTCCTTTAAAAGAACCTTTGCTTGAAAATGAACTTCTACTTATTTTGCGTCGTAATATGCGGCCTGGTTTGCAATTAAACCTTGCTGGTGAAAGTTTTAATTCAGTAAACCAATTGTTAAAAAAATGCATTGCGATTGAGGATACATGGTCTCGGTTAGGGTATGTGCCAGAATTTACTAACTCAAAACGTCATAAAATACATGAATTAGATTGTAATCGAGTTAAGATTTCAGGATCTACTACCATGGGAATTACTTCAACTAACGATCAACAAACAGCTTTGCCAAACTATTCTCAAACCATTGAAGCTGTTACCTTTTCCTCTAACGCCAGTAAAGGCAATTTAAGATCTGTTGGATTACAATGTTGGAACTGTGGTGGTAGCCACTTATTTAAAAACTGTTTAACCAATATAACATACCGATTTTGCTTTGGTTGTGGAGCAGTTGGCATTTTGAAACCAAACTGTAGTCGTTGCTCGCGAATTTCATCGGGAAACGATCATCAGGAAATGAAGAAATCGAGGGAACCTCATTTCCTGAACCAACCCTCAATACATCAGAAAAACATCGAAGTAGCCTCCAACACCGATCCCGAACTGAGGCTGAGACAGCATTTACCTCCATTTCCACAAGGCAAATAGAAAGTCAAAACATAGTTAACCCCGATTTGACATCTTTAACTGATAGTGACGTTCATAAAACTGATGCCTATTTTGCAACCGATCCGTATCAATCCGTAGTCACGCTAAAACCCAATAGAGTGTTAAAACAGAAACAGCGCATGCATAAATATTTTCAGAGACGACGTAAACTGAAACTACTGCTGTCGGAAACGATAGTTGCGAATGCTAGAGATAATCGTCCTTATGCTGATGTCGTTATAGCTGGTGTTAAATACCATGGGCTACTGGACAGCGGTGCAAACATAAGCGTGTTGGGTGCGGGTTCCGAAAAATATCTTGAAAATCTTGATATAAGAGTGCACAATTTTCCTTTCGTTCTATCCACAGCCAGTGGGCAACCACAAAGGGTGATCGGCTATATAAATATAAAAACTGAGTATGCCAACAAAAGTCACAATATGCGCTTTTATATTGCTCCTGGTTTGCAACAAGAGTTGTATTTAGGTTGTGATTTTTGGAATAAATTTGGTATACAGCCTATTATGGTTAGTGAAATAGACCAACCTGAAGTCCTTTTTGATAAATCTATACCATCAAACAAGCAAACCAGTCTTCACCATCTTTCTAGCGAAGAAGAACATAAATTGCAAGAGGTAATTAGCACGATTCCTAACTTTAATCAAATTGGGCTAGGCAAGACACCTATTCTAACCCATTCAATTGATGTTGGTAATGCTGCACCAATCAAACAGCGGCATTATTCTGTTTCGCCTGCTGTTGAAGCCGAAATCTATACAGAATTAGATAGAATGTTATCCCTGGGAATAATTGAAGAAAGTCAGAGTGCTTGGTGCTCACCCATTGCGTTAGTACGAAAGGCGAATGGTAAGTCTAGACTTTGTTTAGATGCTCGTAAATTAAATGAAGTAACTAAAAAGGATGCATACCCGTTACCTTTAATTGATGGATTACTAAGTCGTCTGGATAAAACCATGTATATATCGAGTTTGGATTTAAAAGATGCCTTTTAACAAATTCCTCTCGATCCTGAATCACGCGAAAAGACTGCTTTCGCAGTCCCAGGTCGTCCACTATATCAATTTAAGGTCATGCCTTTCGGTCTCTGTAACGCCCCGCAGACCATGTGCCGACTTATGCATAGAGTAATCCCTTATCATTTACACGATCGGGTTTCCGTATATCTAGACGACTTATTAGTTACATCTTCGACGTTTGACGAACACCTCTCTCTTTTATCAGATGTTGCCGATCGACATCGCAAAGCAAATTTGTCCATAAATGTTGATAAAAGTAAATTCTGCATGAAGGAAATTAAATACCTCGGCTATATTGTAGGTGAAGGTGGTTTGCGAGTTGATCCGGATAAAATTAATGCTATTGTATCCTTCCCAATTCCAAAAACCGTACGTCACGTTCGTCGATTTCTTGGTGTTACAGGTTGGTATCGAAGGTTTATTGCAGGGTATTCGACCTTATCAGCGCCCTTAACTAATCTTTTGAAGAAAAATCAAAAATTTTGTTGGACTGAGAACGTTCAGGTCACATTTGATGCATTAAAGGAAGCCTTGACTTCCGAACCCGTACTTTCAACTCCTGATTTTAAAAGTCCATTTTATTTACAATGTGATGCAAGCACAAGCGGAGTTGGATGTGTATTATTTCAACGCACTGAGAATGGAGACGAGCACCCTATCGCCTTCTTTTCTCAAAAACTCAATCGGGCACAAAAGAACTACAGTGTTACTGAGCTTGAGTGTTTAGCGGCGGTATTGAGCATTAAAAAATTCAGAGCGTATATTGAAGGTCTTCCGTTTACCGTCATCACCGACCATGCGAGTTTGAAGTGGCTCAGAGAACAGCGAGATCTCTCCGGGCGCTTGGCAAGGTAGAGTTTAAAGCTTCAGGCTTTTAATTTTACTATTGAGCACCGGAAAGGAAGTCAAAATGTTGTTCCTGATGCTCTTTCTCGCATGCACGTTGATGCTCTTGACAATGTCGATAAAACGGTTGTTACAGATGGTACTAATCTCCCGCCGCTCCACATAGATCTTGGTGATTCGGCTTTTGATGAACCGGAATATAAAGAACAAATCATTAAAGTTTCGAATGATAACAAAAGTAAAACAAATGTTCAAATATTTAATGGACGACTATACATAAATTTGACTCCAGAGTTATCCTACCTAGATACAGATGTCCCTCAGTGGAAGCTAATAGTTACCAACAGCCTGACTAACGCTCTTATTCAACAGGCTCATGATGCACCAACATCAGCTCATCAAGGAGTAGCAAAAGTTCTCGATAGGATCAAACGGCAATATTTTTGGAAAAATATGGCTCAAGACGTAAAACTATACATTCAAAACTGCGATATTTGCAAAATGTCTAAAGCTACTAACGCTACCACTAAACCTCCCATGGGTAGTTTCGTAGAAGTTTTGCGACCATGGCAACGGTTATACGTCGACTTTTTGGGTCCATATCCCAGGTCTAAAAATGGCTTTACAAGCATTATCGTTGTCCTGGATAAATTCTCAAGATATGTCGTTGCGAAGCCAGTTCGTCAAGCCACTGCAGAAGCCGTCTGCAACTTCCTCGAACGAGATGTATTCCTAAAATTCTCTGTGCCCGAATCTATTTTGACTGATAACGGGAAGCAATTTGTGTCGCATATGCTGTCTAACTTGCTTTTGAAGTATGGAGTTGAGCATGTGCTTACTCCGAAATATTCTCCCCAGTCAAATGCCTCGGAGAGAGTAAACCGCACCATTCTCGCAGCCATTCGATCTTACATAAAGGATAACCACCAGAACTGGGATAGGCATTTGGAGGAAGTCCTTAGTTGTCTTCGAAATGTCAAACATGACGCAACTGGATGTTCCCCACACTTCTTAGTGTTTGGACAACACATGGTTGGACACGGTTCAGATTATAATCTTTTTAGGGAGAAAAGCAACTTAGCTGGAAACTATTTGGCGGTGACATCTAAGTCAGATATGTTGTCGGTCGTACAGGAAGGAGTTCTCAAGAGTTTAAAACAGGCATATTATCAAAATGTACCAAGATATAACTTACGCAGTCGTCCTCGCCATTTCGTTGCACAACAAGAAGTATTCATTCGAAATTTTTCACAGAGCGAAGCCCCGAAGCAGTTTTCCTCCAAATTTGCTCCCAAATTCCAAAAGGCCCGAATTCGTAAGCCCGTTGGAAATGTCGCATATGAGATGGAAGATCTCGAAGGTAAAAGTCTCGGGGTGTACCATTTAAAAGATATTAAAGGTTAAACAAGCAGGTGAAGCCCGGCTATAGATTCTCAGGGTGTTGGGTCGTCCCCACGATTTGTAACACATTTCATTGAAAGTAAAATGTAGTTCCAGCCCCTATATTTCATTATAATGCAACAGCACTGCATAAATAAAAAAATGAATCATCATCATTTAATTCGCATTTTATTTAATCAAACTTTATCCCGTTTTTCCTGGTTTTACGAAAACCTGATTACAATCATTTATTTATGTAGTTACTACAGAATTTTGCTGTTGCAAATTTTAAACATTCATTTTGAAAGTGTACGACAGTGAGTACATGAAATTAAACTTTAATAAAATCTAGTAACAAATTATAAGTGATAATTCCAAGTTTTCAATATTCACAAAAAGTAGTGCATCAGTTATTTCAATTGCTTTTGTTTGAGTTATTTCTTAATACATTACTAAATACACTACATAATACGGAATTGTTTTACTGTGAAATTAGTGTAACCTAAACCGATCAGGTAAGCGAGTTACGCGACGGGTAAATTAGTTCGATTGTTTGTGAATTAAGTCATATTTATCTTAGGTTTATTGGAATTGCCTGGACCTGGAATTATTATCCTCCAGCTTAAAAGTTGTTGGCGATGAAGTAGGTTAGATGAAGAATTGAAACAAAAAAAAATCTAAATACGCATCCGTTATAACTGTTTCCTTAGGATACCACAAACAAGTATCCAACCGTATTAAGCACGTTACCTAATTGGATTCGGTAAATTAAATTGAAAAGAAAACAGCATACTCTGTAAATTAAATTTAAAAGGAAACGGGAAACCAATTTAGAAGCACATTTTGATCGTACTGTATAGCTGGATTGAGTATTTACGTGTATTATAACTGCGAATCTGATTTCGTGTTTTTTTGTGTATATATCATTTATGTATATGCTAAGCAAATAATTGATTTTTGTTGTTAGTTAACGTTAATAATTTTTAGAGTAGCAATTTTTTTTCTTGATGAGTAAGGTGACACTAAAAGCGCTTTTGGCAGGTTACTAGCTCAGGTAAGCTAATTTGTTTATTTATTAAGCTTATTTATATATTGTTTTAACAGGTTCCTTTACTAAGCTAGTTTATTTATTTAACTTATTTATTTATTAAGCTAATTTATTTATTTATTTAGCATGTTTATTAATTGATCAAATTTATTTATTTCGTTAACTTGTTAATTTATTATGCTAGTTCGTTAGGCTAAATTGTTTTTGTTTTCTTTCCTTATAAAATATGAATATGACTTAATTACTTCAATTTCTTTAGCTTTAGTCAAAAACTTAAATGTATGGTGTTAATTTAAATACAAGCTTTCGTGATTTAATATAGAAATATAATGAGTTATAACTAGAATTGTGTTTTGAGAGTCATGGGAGATTGAGGAAGTAGGAAGCATGCCTTTTTAGTTCAAAGAAAATTGCGGCTTCGGAATATGTTGGCGTGATAGATGAATGATATAGGTTAGTTACAGTTACAGTGATCGTTTTGTGAAGTTTTTTTTTATTTTCCGGTAATGCAGCATATAATAAAATCATATGTTTGTTTGAACCAAAACCCATCCCACTTCTCCCCTGATGCCTAGCGGGTAAAATAATGCTGCGGTTCAAAAATAGATTTACATTCTCATATGATTTCTGTTAAGGTTGCCGTTATCTATAACGGTAAACCTTACAAGCGGACAAATTTTCTAGGCGAAGGACTGAACTCGATCTTCTACAAGCAAAGGAAGCTCTAAGCGAGTCGTTTGCTCCTCTCAAACAACTAACTTATGACAGGGTTAAATGCGTGATCTATTGGGCGGTGGTCAAACACCATTAGCTGCAAGATAAGCAGGTAAATGTTTCCTAGACTAGACCTACAGCGTTCCAAAAAAACTTATAACCTGGAGTAGGCAGAAAACTAGTTCATTGTTAAAGTCATCACTGATTACTGGATCCTTGGAAAGCACCCAAGTGTTGATTTGCAGGAGCTGTAAAGAGGAGGATCAGGTGCAATCAGCGTTTCATCTACTTTGCACATGTCCAGCATTCACCGAAAATACGGCAAACTCATTTTGGAACGCACACATTTAAAACTCTCACTGACCTGGATAATTTTAAAATCACGCAAATACTTAGCCTCATTAGAAGCTCCAAATAGTTCGAGTTAGGGAACGAGATTCTTTGGTATCACAACTGACGTATTTTGGTCTAAATATGTCATCCTGATGTTGTGTTTTGGTGACAGTCACTGCAACCTAACCTAACATAAATAATCTAGCAAAAAAATATAAATGACCGTAAATTTGAAAATTACCCTCAAATTGACACACCTGTTATGTATTAAAAGAAATAAATAAAAACGGAAACTGTATTAATTATTTTACTCAGCAATATTATTGGGGCCAGGTCCACCCTAGAACAATTTCCTAGTTACGCCAATGCCTAAACATATAATTATATATATATAGAACAGATCGACGCGAAAGCGATCACTATTTGCGTTTTTTTGGATTCATAATTTTTATTTAAATTTCACCATGCTTATTCGTTAGAATATAAAAAAAAATTAGGACGCATTTTTTTTTTGCTCCTCTCTCTCTCCGTTCTCTCGTGGTTCTCTCTTGCAAATTCAACGATTATGGCTGCAGGGTCAACTTTAAGAGTTTGTTAAAAATCAACAACTTAACGGATTTTAACGATTTAAATTTCGTTTGGAAGATAACTTAATATACTTTAATATAAACATAATTTGAAAAAATATTTTAGGACAAAGTATGGTCAGAATACTACAAGAAATTTTATTTTTTAAGTTTTTTATCAAAAGGGCCTCATCAAAAGTTTTATTTTATTTATTTTTTAAATCTTCAATTTATTCTCTTTTGAACTAAACATAAAAAAAAAGTGACGTCAACGAACCGTTTGGCCAAGAAAAATCGTTAAAGTTAATTCGATTTTATTTTTCATTACATTATGTACTGGGTTATAATAATTTCAATTTGAAAGAAAGAGATTTTACCAAATCCATATATCTATTTCATTCTCTCCAGCAATTTTTATGAAAAGTTTATCTACTCTTACGTTGATTTGGTTCTCAATAAATAGTTCAGTAAGAAGTAACATATTAAAACGCGTAATTATTGCTCCAATCCATTTAAATTAAATTAACATTCTACAAAAGTAAAAACATTTAAAGTTTCGACCAAATTATTGGTACATGCCCAATTTTTACAACTTAATATAGATAGTGATAGTGAACTTTTATTAACTAAGAAAACAAGAATTCGAACAGCTGCAATAGAAAATCAACCTGATCCAGGACCATCAACTTCATAATGTGAAGAAAAAGAAACAAATTCGACATGCTCGTAGTTAACAAATCGAAGTATAGGTATAAATGAATTTGAATTTGACTTGAATAAATCCTTAGGCAGTTTAAACGCAACTATTACTTTGTTAGGAAAAAGTCCTATTTCAAACAGACGGTTAAGGAGTAGAGAAGAGAAAATTGGAAACCGCAGGTCATTGCTTCAAAAATATTTCAACAGTCAAATGAAAGTGATTACAGTGAAGAGAATGATGAAGGACAAATAATTCAGCAATTGAAAGATAAAATGCGAACAACAACCAGAAATTCAGAAAAATATTTGATTTTTACTGTTGTACCGATGTCATGGTCTATCCGAAAAATAGCATCAAAAATAGAATTTAATTTATCACTTTATATGGCGAGAAGAAGAAAATTATTGATTAAAGAAATAGGTATTTTAGTGACTTCTTCAAAGAAATTAGGATCAATAACACTGAGTGAAGAAACAGTTAAAATAATACAATCTTTTTATTTGGACGATGAGAATAGTCGGGCTTGTCCTGGTAAACGGGATTGCATAAGAACTACTGAGGATAGTTTAACTATATCAAAGCAACGCAGACTTTTGCTTTTCAATTTAAAAGAAGGATTTCAAATTTTTAAAGAAAAATATCCTGAAATTAAAGTTGGTTTTTCTAAATTTGCAACACTACGCCCTAAAGAATGTATTTTAGCTTTGGATAGAAATGGTACACCGTACACATTACGTATGTGTTTTTATGTATCATCAAAATATAAAGATAATCTTCCAACCCATGACAACACTTCATATATTTGATACATCCATTGACAACTACAAAGATTTATTGCTAAAAATATTATGCGTAAATCCAACTGAAAAATGCTATTTGAACCAATTCAACGTTAGTTGGTTAAATTAAATTACTTAAATTAAATTACTCAAACAATAGTCTAGGTGTCCTAGGACCTAGGTCTAGGTCTAGGTATAGAGGTGAGAAAGCGAAAAGAAAGCTTGATAATATAGTGTACACAGATGGAAATCAAGGTTTTTTTTATGCTTAATAGGTTATATTCCATGCTTAAATTACGTTAATTCTCAACCGTGAATAAGCCAGGTGTATTATATACGTATAAGGTATACATGTTCAAAAAATCACTAAAGTGCTTATTATGAATATTACTCTATGAATCTTATACATATAGTGTACGTAGCATGACTAATTAGGAATAGAGAAATAACTTTGTTGAAAAAATATTGTATACTTATTAGATAGCAAAATATGACTATAAGGAACAATATTTTTTTATAAAATATCATGCCTCTTATTTATAAAACTATCGCGCTTAGGAATAATAAATTATAGAACACGTATTTCTGTTCCTAGCTTTACAGGTATAGAATAAACCTTATGCACGGACAGAAATCTAGATTTTTTATGCTTAATAGGGTATATTTCATGCTTAAATTACGTTGATTTTCAACCATGAATAAGCCAGGTGTATTATATACTTATAAGGAATACTGTTTTGAAAAATTACTATGGAGCTTATTATGAATATTATTCATAATTTTATGAATATTGGGTACATAGCATGACCAGTAAGGAACAAAAAAGAATTTGCTGTACAAAATATAACTATTTTTTATAAAAAAGAATGCTTCTAATTCATAAATTTATGTCGCTTAGGAATAAAGAAATTATTTAACCAGGGGGTTTTTTATATCCCTAGCATTTGATGAAGCCTTCTAAACCTGTCATATATATATTTCAATTATATTACTATGTCGCTTGTATTTACATTTACCTATCATTTGAATGAGGAACACCACTTACTTTTAATAGTCATACCCATATACGTTTTAAAGATTATGTTTACAGACCCGAGCAGAAATTTGTCAGGGCTCAAGTAAGGCCCTGATCAAGTTTGCCCTAACCCAGATCAGGCTTTGGTAGGACTGCCTGATTGGGCCCTGATCACGAGTGTAACGCTTTTGCGCTATCAGGTCCTGATTGGGATTACCGGATCAGACCCTGATTGGGATAATCGGATCAGGCCCTGATTGGGGTATCCGGACCAGACCCTGATATATATTTATATATTATATTCATAATCTCATCGTCATAATCTCATTCATTCTTATATTCATAATCTCATTCTCTCATCGTCATTTTATCTGTTCAGATGTGAAATAAATTTGATTATAAATCATTAATATAAATTAAAATTAAACAATTCAATACCTCTATAATCAACAGTTAACTGTATTGTTTCATATCCAAGGATTGAAATTTTTATAATTTTTATAGTTATTCTACTTTAAACTAAAATAACTTGTGTAGTGTTTAAATATTGAATTATACTAAATCAAAATATCATTAGTTTTTTTAATTTGTTGATTTTGATTATAAACTACAAACAAATCTTTGTATAATAAGTGACTGAAAAGGAAACTAAATTCATTGCAAAGTGTTTTTTATTCTCGTGTTAATTGGAATATCAGTATTATAAAATTTGAGTGAATAAATAAAAAAATCAAGAAACATAATATTACTGTTCCTCTATAAATAGCTCAACCATAATTAATTCTGATGAATCGGATGACGACATTGCTGATCTTCAAAGGGCAATCTCTACATGCTCAGCTGACATAAAATCGTTGAAGTCAAAACAAAACGATTTTTCGACTTCATTGGATAATTTAAGTGCTAAGTTTGACAAAGTATTAAAAGTGACTAAAATTGTGGATGATCATGATAAGAAAATAAAGCATCTAGAAATAGAAAATAAAGAGTTAAAAATAGGGTTCCCAACTTATAATTTTCCAAAGAAAGGACACTTGCAAAACTACGAAAAAAATTTAATTTTATATGCATAGGCATTTATTGTATTTTTATTTCAACACAGATTCATCATATACATATATTATTTCACAAATTTAACTTAATTAATTCACAGATTTTAAATCTATTATTCGTCAGCAGACAGCAATAACAACTGATCAAATGTAATAAAAATATAAAAAAAAATCAAACTATGTACATATGTAAATAAATTCAGTACTTTTACATATGTAAGTATTTTGAATTCACAGCACGCAATTTTTATCATAAGTAAAATACAAATGATGAAAAACGTGTTCCAAACAGAGTTGTGAAAACTTGGCCATTTTTGATTTTCCTGAAACTTGGCATATAAGTAGTATGGACAAAATAAAAATACAACTTATTCAAAAATTTTTTTAAAATGCATAGTTTGAGCCACCCCAACATGCATGAAAAATGAAAATTCTGCCAATCCGATGTAACTTTGAAATTAAATTGCTCAAGAACGGCTATACCGATTTCAGAAAACTTTTTTTGTTTGATAGATGATTAATTAGTCGTTTGAAAAAAAATTAATTTATTGTTTTTATAATTAATTTTTAAATAAAAATATTAAAAAAATAAAAAAACTTTTTTAAAGATGGCGCTAGGGTCAAAGATCAATTGGAATTTAATTAATTTTTTTTTTGCAAATAGTCCTATCCTTACTCTAAAATATATCAAATTTACAAAGAGGCTAAAATTCTTGTTCTTGAGATATTTAATTTTAAAGATTTTTAGTCATCCTAAAATTCTAATTGTTCATTATTTTTTCGAACAATTTTTATCATCAAAAAATTTTAACCACTGAAGTTCGAGAAAATAATGAACAATTAGAATTTTAATCGGACTAAAAATCTTTAAAATTAAATATCTGAAGAACACGAATTAACGCCTCTTTGTAAATTTGATATATTTTAAAGGAAGGTTAGAACTATATTTCAAAAATAAAAAAAGTTAAAATTTAATTGATTTTAAAATTTTTTGTAAATGGAAGTTGTTTGAAATAACGAAGAAAAATTCGAATTTCAACCGTACTAAAAATCTTTAAAATTAAATATCTCAAGAACAAGAATTTTAGCCTCTTTGTAAATTTGATATATTTTAGAGTAAGAGTAAGGATAGGAATTTATTAAATTCCAATTGATCTTTGACCCTAGCGCCATCTTTAAAAAAGTTTTTTTAATATTTTTTTTTAAAAATTAATTATAAAAACAATAAATTAATTTTTTTCAAACGACTAATTAATCATCTATCAAACAAAAAAAGTTTGATGAAATCGGTATAGCCGTTCTTGAGCAATTTAATTTCAAAGTTACATCGGATTGGCAGAATTTTCATTTTTCATGCATGTTGGGGTGCCCCCTATGCTCAAACTATGCACTTTAAAAAAATTTTAAAACAAGTTGTTTTTTTTATTTTGTCCAAGTAGTATGGACAAGTTTCAGGAAAATCAAAAATGGTCAAGCTCAAATTTCGACTTTTTCACCTGCGTAGATCAAAATACATGAAATAAAAATACATAAAATAAAAATAAAAATAAATCACAAATTTAATTACAAAATCTAATCACTAATAATTAATTACTATTGCAAAAACGATATTTTTGTTTTGTTTTTGCACACTTCAGTAATTCTTGGTCGGTTTTGGCGGTTTCATAAAATTCGCTACATTTTGCTCTAAAATTAAAATAAACAAGTAGCTCTGCCTTAATCAATTCAATAGAAGATCGATTACGCTCCTCTCTCCATTTTACCCCCATTACGGAGAACACTCGCTCAGAAAATGCTGATGATGCAGGGATACTTAAAAAGAAGGAGACTCATATTTTTTTAGTTGTATATTCGTTAATTTAAATATGATTTCCAATTAGAATTATTTAAATAACATACATACGGGCGCTCGTATTAAATTTCGAATTTAAATTCGAAAGCTACAAGGAAAAATATGAGCAATTATATATATTTAGTTTTTTACTCTGATTCAAAAATTGCATTAAAATTACAATAAAAAAAGGACATTTTAGCTTAATAAAGGACATTGTGTCACACAGAAAGTGGAAAGGACAAAATATAAAAAAGAAGGACTGTCCTTCCCAAAAAAGGACGGTTGGGAACCCTGGTTAAAAACCGAAATCAAATCCATCAAATTGCAGCTTGAACAGCACACTCGCACTATGGATACAATTCACTCAAAACTTAATCATAATGATGAGTATTCACGTAGCAAAAATATTTTAATTCATGGTATTCCTGTTATACTAAACGAAGATCTATCAGAAATAAATAATAAAGTTCTTAATTTTCTCAATATTCCATCCTGTAAAAATGAGGTACATAAAGCAACTCGAATAAAATCCAGAAAAGAATCAACCATTGATCCAATTGTTATACAGTGTAATCTCGAACAAACAAAAAACAAGATTATGGATGCCTTCAAAGCCAAAAAAATTGAGCTAAAACGCAACCTCAAAGTAACTGATGTCGGATTCAATGAGCAAAGTGAAAACAACGAATTCTTTATCACAAACCATCTTTCAGCCTTCAAACAAAATCTCTTATCAAAAGCCAAAAAATTAAAGGAAGACAATCTCTTCGAATTTATATGGGCTCAAAATGGTAACGTCCTTGCAAGAAAAGATAAACATTCAAAAATAATCAAAATTTTTTCGGAGGACACAATCAACCAGCTGATCAGTAAAAATACAAAATCATCTAATAATAACAACAAATAATTTAACGTTTACAGTATTTCACTTATTTTGAATTTTTTTATTTTTTTGAATTTTTTTTGAATTTTTTTTTTTCCTTTTTAGTTCACGTCATAACATTAATAAAGAAAATACTTACATGAATTTATCAATCTACTACCAAAATGTTAACGGATTACGTACAAAAACAAATCAATTTTATATGAACTTATTGCAATCTAATTATGACGTTATTTGTTTAGTTGAAACTCGTCTTGATGAAAATATATTTACCGGAGAGTTATTTAGTGATAATTATTGTGTATATCGTAAAGACAGGGACAATAGTATGTTTCCAAATAAGACTGGTTTTGGAGGTGGTTGTTTAATCGCCATAAATAAAAATATAAAATCCTACAGAGTAATTGAATGTGAATCGTACACCGAAGAACTTTGGGTATGTATTAAACATCATAATGATAATCTATATCTAAATACAGTCTATATTTATCCTGAAGCTAAAAACATAGATTATTTAACTTATTTTGATAACATCAATAAAATTGTTAACAATAACAATATTAACGATAACTTCCTCATTGTTGGAGATTTCAACATTCCCTCTCTAAAATGGATTCCTACAACTCATAACACTTTAGAGCCAGATCCTAATTTCACTGTACCTGCACAAGCACTTATTGAATCTATTAATTTTTCTTGCTTGAATCAATTTAATCCTATACACAATCATAATAATGTACTCTTAGATCTAGTGATTTCTAATATATCTCCTTCTAATATCAAAGTTGATAAAGCATATGATATACTTACGGTTGTCGATCGTCACCACCCTCCACTGAATATCTCACTCAAACTAACTAAAACTGTTTTTCTAAAAGAAAAGCTTGCAGCTCGTTATAACTTCATTTCTTGCAATTACGATAAAATTAACCAGTATATAAATGAAGTTGATTGGCACAAACTCTTTGAAAATAAAAATACGAATAGCACCCTCGAAATTTTCTATAACAAATTAAATGAAATTATTAACATTTGTATACCATTATCTTCTAAAGCCAAATCAAATTACCCATTATGGTATTCAAATCAGGGTTGTTCCTTTACGCGTAATCTAAAATAGATTACATTACATGTAATCTATGTAATGTAATCTATGTCATCTATGTAAATTTGGCGTAATCTATTAATTTTGATTTAAGAGAAATACGTGAAAATATTGTATTATCCCTACTGAAAATTTTTTCTTAAAAGACATGATCAAAAATATTGCCAAAAACAAGATCTTGCGATCTTGAAAAATGTTAATTTATTGCTAAAAAATTTTAGAATTCACATATCAATTAAATAGATTACATTATAGTTTACATTATAGATTACATGAAAATATCTCGCGTAATTTACACGTAATCTATGCGTAATCTATACATGTAAAGTAATCTATTTTGTCTAGGGCACAACCCTGATTCAAATAGACTAATCAATTTAATTGAATTGAAAAATAAATTTCACAAAAAATATAAACAATCAAACGATTTAGAATACAAAGATATGTTTTCCAGAGTAAGGATTAAAGTGAAAGAGGAATTAAAACTATGCAACTTGCAATACATTGCATTTATAGAAGAAAAGGTTAAAAAAGATCCCAAAACTTTTTACAGTTACTCCAAGACTAAAAAAAAAAACAATAATTTACCTGCTTCTATGCATTTCAACAATTCTACCCAAAATTCGGCTCAAGGAATTTGCGATTTATTCGCGAATTATTTTGGATTCGTCTATAATAATTTTAACCAATCTTCCAGTACAAACATATCCTCAATTTCACCTAATCAATCTGCTCAATTTCTTATAACAGAAGATGAATTATTATTAAATTTAACTAATATCGATCCTAATAAAGGTTGCGGTCCTGACTCCCTACCACCTGTCTTCTTTAAAAATGTAGCGAAGAGTATTTGCAAACCACTATGTACAATAATGAATCGTTCATTAATTGAGTCCACATTTCCTGAATTGTGGAAAGTGGCAAAAGTTATCCCGATATTTAAATCAGGCGATTCCACAGATGTGCAGAATTACAGACCAATTTCTATTTTAAATTGCTGTGCTAAAATTTTTGAACGTATTATGCATATGAAAGTATTCGATATCATTGAACATCTGATCTCGAATAAACAGCATGGTTTCTATAAAAAAAGATCTACGTTAACAAATTTGCTTGTATTTTCAGAATATGTTTTTAATTCACTAGATTCTAATTGGGGGGTTGATGTGATTTACACCGATTTTAAAAAAGCCTTCGATAAAGTCGTTCATTCAATTTTATTATCTAAATTAAAAAAATTCGGACTGTCACAAGCAACTGTGAAGTGGTTTGAGTCTTATTTACGTAACAGACATCATTTTGTACAAATTGGCATTTGTAAATCTACACCCTTTTATCCTACCTCCGGTGTTCCACAGGGTTCAATTTTGGGTCCGTTACTTTTTATAATTTTTATAAACGATATTATGGAAATACTTTGTTGTGAAGCGCTGCTATTTGCTGATGATCTCAAGATTTATAAATCCATTAAATCGTTAAACGACTGTATTGCATTGCAAAAAGATCTTGATAACCTAAATCAATGGTGCTTCAAAAATAACTTATATCTCAATGTCGCGAAGTGTTATTGCCTTAAAATTAAACCTAGGCTATATCATTGTGGTTTTTTGTACAATATATCTAATTCAACACTTGAAATTAAAGATCATGTGTCTGACCTCGGGGTTTTAGTTGATAACAAATTCTCATTCAATCTCCACATTCATAGTATTGTAAATCGTGCTTATAAGCTACTAGGGTTTTTAGTGAGAATTGGAGCTGACTTTAAGCAAAGTGGTTCATTTCTTTCTATCTATAATAGCAGCATTCGTAGTATCTTAGAATATCTATCTGTTATATGAAATCCATTTTATGATTTTAATAAAACTAAGCTTGAACGTGTGCAACGTAAATTTACTCGTTTTCTTAATTCCAAATTAAAAATCATAGAGGAACCGTACCATGAAAGACTTAAACGATATAAACTCACAACTTTGGATTCTAGACGACAAATCGCGGGTGAAGTTTTATTATATAAGATAATTAATCTGAAAGTCGACTGTGTAATTATTGATTGCATTAAGTACCGTGAAAATACTCACTACAATATAAGAAATCCACTTTGTTTTCAAATTAACACATTTGGTAATAATTTCCGTAATAACTCTCCGATAATCAGAATACAAGTACTCCATAATGTGAAGTG
Source organism: Diogma glabrata (assembly GCA_963693315.1). NCBI lineage: Eukaryota > Metazoa > Arthropoda > Insecta > Diptera > Cylindrotomidae > Diogma > Diogma glabrata. The sequence continues at coordinate 6,999,133 of OY856189.1, read as the reverse complement.
CAATGAAATTGATTTGTCCAGTATAACTCTTAATAAGCTAAGGAACTTATTAAAGTTAAAATATGCTCCGTAATTTTAATTTTAATTTGAAATTACTATAAACTAATTTAAGTTAATTTTTGTTGTTTTTTCAAATATTTGCTAATTTAACATTTTGTTATTTTCATATTTTCATCTAGTTTTCTTATCAAGATAATAATATTCTTTTATTCTTTATCATAAATATAAATTGAATTCAGGTCTAATAAATTATAGATTATGAAAAAAAAAAAAAAAATATAGAACACTAAATCACTAAATTGCTTGCATACAAATGTGTAGAAACTTTAATCTTATGTATACTACCTAACATGTAATTGGATGTATAATCTGTATGTTAGAAAATTTTTGAATAAATATAAATAAATAAATAAATAAATAAATAAATAAATAAATAAATTAATCAAATTAAAATAAAAAAATTTCAATCGAAAAAATTGTATGTTTTAATGTTTTTAATGTATGTTTTAACCACTTTAATCACTATTATTATAGTCTTTCAGCCGAGAAGCGATAACTAAAATATACATGAAACGATTTTAACTATATATTTCTGAAATGGATAATACTCTAGTGAATTTTAACCAATTGAAATTTCAGGTAGGGGTCAAATACGAAAAACCTGATCAGGGCCGGATATATTCAAGTAAGGTTAACCCTAAAAGGGTATTCTATATCAGGCCCGGAACAGGCCCACATCAGATTGCCCTAATAGGGTCGCTCTTGTAGGACTGACCAGGCCCTGATCACGCCCTGACTGTATTCAGGTTTTCCCTAACTAATTTCTGCTCGGGGAAACTACCCAATGATCACTAACTAACAGAATGCAATTATTCTTCGCTTGTAGTTTATATATATACAACTCAAATTCCACAAAAAAAGTCTAGTGAATTTTAAAATCTATCCATTATTTAGATCTATTTCATGCTCATTTTGCAATACAACATGATTATTAGGTATGAAAAATTATATTTTTGTTATTTATTTGTTTGTGACTTGTAATCACAGTTTCGTTTCTTTTAATATTTTATGCGAGGTTTTTCTATTCCACGAGTTCAAAAAAATGTATGCCTTAAAGTCATGGATATTGCAATAATATTATAAAAAGTGGTTATCAGGAATAAACATTTATAATTTATAAAAATTACTTAGAAATTTACAATTTAGGAAAATAAATAATATAAATGTATGTAAATATTTATTACTAATATATTTTGAACTTTCCCTGAAAAATAAAATCTATGTTCACAAAATAAAGTTGCATATAGAACAATAATTTTTGACTATAAAATACCTTGCGACAGTTTCTTCACTATCAATTAATAGAGAATATAAATTAAAAGAGAATATAAATTATTACCGTTTGATTCTATTACCGTTTGATTGTAATATAATTATTTTGTGGTTTTAGGTAGATTTCATATAAAAATCTACCTATTGGAGTGCTTCATCTCAGAATTTCGGAAAATTTTGGTGGCAAACGACTATATATGATAAGCGGAGACGGAAAATAAAAATGAAAAAAAAGTTTATATATATGGGTAATTCTTTTATGAACCGAAAAGATTTGGACAAAATCTGACCGACCCATTTTTGATTTGGCTGAAATTGTTTTTAGGGGTTTTTTATCGAAAAAAAGATATACATACATACCTGTTCGAGGATTTTTCTTTTTTTTTGGAAAATAGAGCTGTTTTAAATTTTGAGAATTTCGTGATTTTTGGCTTGTAGACTTTTTCCATCTTTAACGGAGTAGGAAGTGCATTAAAATCAGCCAAGCCAGAAAATAAAACTGAACTTCTACCAACATTTAGTTTTCTGAAATCAATAAAGAAATCTGCATTTCTACGTGTTTGATAATGGTGGATCTCATTAGCTCTTCTTAATATAATATTATTTTTAATAAGATTATTTTTAAGTTTAAATATAAATATTAATGTTTATGATTTACATATTTTTCTAAAAGGAATAATTTTATGGTCATACAATTTTATTGTTGGATGTAAGTTCGGCAGGAACCTAATGGTTTTTATTATTCTATTTTGAAGCACTTCTAAACAGTGAATCCTTGATTGTGTAGCAGACTTCCATAAAGGATTTAAATAAATCAAATTCGAAACAAAATGGGCATGATAAATGGACCATAGCGTATTTGGGCTAACCAAATGACGAATTCTTTTCACAGCAAATATTAAAGGTGAAACTTTTTTTGTGATGTTTTGAATGTGTTTCTCCCAATTTAATTTAAAATCAATTGTTAGGCCAAGGTAATTGTAAATTTCAACAGAATCAATTACATTATTATGAAGCATAGGTAAATTATTAATTAAATCAGAACATTTAAACAGCATGAATTTTGTTTTATTTATATTTATGTTTAAACGAATCGAATTGAACCATGAATCTAATTTCAAAAGATCTTCCTGAATAGCTGGAATCAATTGTCAGTATGATTTTTGCAGGCATACATGAACGCAGAATCATCTGCATAGCACTGTGCTTTTCCTTTAAGAGAAAGATCAAACACGCCATTAATCATTATATTAAATAAAATAGAACCTTGAGGAACACCAGATTTAATAAGCTTCAAGTCACTTTTAGTATCTCCAATTTGCACAAATTGCATACGGTTACTTAAATATGATCGATAATATCTGGCTCTTTTATTCCTAAATCAAATAAGCATTGAAGCAATAATTCATGATCAATGGAATCAAAAGCTTTAGATATATCAACAAAAAGCAATGCAACATAAAGACCATTACTAATAATTTTTTTGTAGAAAATCTATCATATGAACACAAGCAGTTAAAGGGCTTGACCGACTTGTAAAACCAAATTGCTGAGGATGAATTATTTCATTGGCAGTTAAAAAACTTTCAAGACGAGCCAACAAAACTTTTTCAAATATTTTTGAAACACTGTTCAAAATTGAAATTGGTCTATAATTTGACTTATTTGTTTTTTGTCCAGATTCAAATAATGGAAGAACCTTGGCTATCTTTAAATTATCCGGAAATTCACATTTCTCTAAGCAAGAATTTATCAACTTTTCTAGTGGATTAATTATATCATTAATTTGTTGTTTTAAAAATCTAGAAGATATACAATCAGCACCATTAGCAGCAGATAAATTTAGAGCCTTAATTATAGATTCCAACTCAACTGCACTAGTAGGCGTAAGATAAAAGTTGATACCTTTTTTCGGACTACAAGGTGTCAAATTAGAAAGATTGCAAACTGAAAATTGTTGATTATGTTTTGATCCTACCGCAATAAAGTGTTCGTTAAAAGCATTTGCAATTTTAATTGGGTGCGTTAGTTCTATTTCTTTTTTTTAATTTTTGTAATGACTGATTGCTTATTACTTTTGTTATAAATTAGTTCATTTACAATTTTCCACAAATAACTAGGATTAGCAATATTTTTAGAAATGAGACTAATATAATAACTTTTTTTGGCATTCAAGCACTCTACTTTTAAATTATTTCTATAAAATCTAAATTGAGAAATAACATATAGGTTGTCAGGAAATTTCAATCTCAATTTATAAAAATAGTCCTTGATTTTTTTAATCCTCAGTATATACATTTTTGCGAATCGATAACGTCTTGAATGTTGTCCGTAGAACTAATATTATTTACATCAACATCATCATGTGAGAATTCATCATTTTGGCTACTACCGGACTGATTACATGAATCAGAACAGAACCATTTAGAGTTAGACAAGGATTTCAACTCATTGTATTTCCCACGCGAAATGGAAACACATTCAATATGAAATTTATTATTACATGATGAACAAGCTACTTTTTTATCTTTTTTGGCTACTTTTTCTGAACACATCGAGCATGATTCATTTTCAGAAATTAATTTCATGAAACTTGAATGGTTATTTACAATTTTTCTTTAATTGAAATCTTGTTTGCCTCGAATTAGACATATCGATTATTCGAAAATGGCTTTAAAACCCTATAAATTAATAGTGGTCTTCAACAATTTCTTCTAAATTTGTACAATCTTTTGTAATTTAAATATTAATATTTTCACGACAAACTTTTTTGCAAACTTATTCTTTCGCCTACCCTGATGCTTCTACCCTTCGCTTCAACCATTGTCCCGCCCCACCCATGAAATTAATTTTAAAATTAATATAATCATCGTATTCAACGTTCAATTTCCTATAAAAAAAAGTATTTTTTAATGGAGAAATGATATTTATAGTCGAGGAAAATTAGCTTCAAAATCCGTAAAACTTCTAAGTCCTCAGGGACAGCTCCGATTTTGATGATTTTTTTTTTAAAATGTGTGTTTTTATATATTATTTGAAATCAGAAACATTACAATGTGCGCAATTAAATATTTATGTTGTTTAAACAATATAAACAAAATTTATGAACAAATTATTTTTTTAACAAAATTTATGCAATAAAAGAATTGTTATATTCAAATTTATAGAAAATTTCATTTAATAATAACATAAAAATATGCTATTATAAGAGTAGCAAAATATGCACACGCTATGTCTAACTTCTGTATAAACATTTGTCATTAATATAGAGACTTTGCTGAGTTTTACGAACAGACACGTTTTCCGCTCCGAATTCTTTGAACCTTGTCCGATTAACATGAAATTTGGTGAGTAGTTTAGGAATGGCTCAAGGAACGAAAGTGGCATAGCGCTGATGTGTCCTTATATCCTGGGGTGGATTCCACCCCTTCTCGAGGGCGGAGCATTTCACTCAAAGTAACCCCAAAAATAGATAAAAGGACACATTTGAAGTATAGAATGTTGTATAAGGTTTTTTCGATAGATCGATATTTTTCGAGTTATTTGCGATTGAAAACTTATATTGTTCGTTGAAAAACGCATGGTTTTTGATAGTATTTCGAAAATAACTCTTAAACTTAGCGTTCTCTCAAAAATTTGGTAATCAACAAAAATGAAACTTAAAAAAACCAAGAGATTGTTGTTTTTATGAGGGTTGTAGGTCCAAAATGAAGCAAGTTATGGTTCAATGACGAGGCATTTTTTTAACGACTTGGTTCGAAGAATTTAACGTTAAATAACGGAAAAGTAATGCATATTTCGGACAAAACTGTCATACTTTTTTGTAATGATTGGAAAGACGTTTGAAATGGGCACTAGTTCAAGTCGTTTGCATTAAAAAAAACCAAGCTATGATGCGGGCATCTCGAATTCAAAATAGAAACTCAGCGTTAAAATTTCGGTCATTCCTAAGAGAATTTATATTGACCATAGGCCATAGCCCCTTTACAACTAGCTGTATTTTATTGTTACCTATGTGATCCAGAAGTTTTGCTAGATTAGAATACGTATTTTCCGAAAAAAGTTTGATAATAATGAAAAATGAATTTTCAAATTTCCTAAGAAAGTACCTTCTGTTCAAAATAACTCTAAAACTAACAAATATACGTAAAAAAATTCTCCAGACAAAAACGTAACTTTTTTCTTAACCAAAAATTGGTTTAATTTTATTTTCTGTGGGATAAAAAATACCAAAGATATAACTGTTTCAAGTTTGCATTATAGTGCACGGATCACTCCTTTCGAGTCGTTCAACCCTTAACAATTTGAAGGTGAAGGGTTTAGGCATGTTGGAATATATATCATCTTATAGCTTTGAAAGAACCTATATAAATAGAGTTTTTAATGGAAGTTGTAACTTTAAAATTGAGAGAGTTATGTTACTATGAATCATACATGTTCAACTCATATAATTTAAATTATATGAAAATAGGACTTTATTTTTTTTTGTGGGATTATGGAAATGCTTATTCAATATATGGGGACTTCTCTGCCCTTTAATCATCGAATTAAAATTATCGAATTTCCTGAATTTATAGTTTACACTTTCTGAATTTAGAATTATATATTTTCATATTTAAATGTAAAATAAATACAAAATAATTTATAATTGTTTACAATTTTTTTCTTACAATATTCGTATAATTTAAAGCTTTTAAAAATTAAAAAAGAAAACAAAACAAATTTTTTAAATTATACTATTTAAAAGTCAAAAAATACCGTGACAAAATTTGTTCTCTCCATAAATTATGTTTTTATTATTTAAACAATATAAATATTTAATTGCGCACATTGTAATGTTTCTGATTTCAAATAATATATAAAAACACACATTTTAAAAAAAAAATCATCAAAATCGGAGCTGTCCCTGAGGACTTAGAAGTTAAAACCTAATTTTCCTCGACTATTACTGTTAGAAATAAATTATTTTATCGAGCACGGGACCACAAAAAATCTATATATATATATATATATATATATATATATATATATATATATATATATATATATATATATATATATATATATATATATATATATATATATATATATATATATATATATATATATATATATATATATATATATATATATATATATATATATATATATATATATATATATATATATATATATATATATATATATATATATATATATATATATATATATATATATTTTTTTTTTAAAAGGCGTTCATGCTCCATGTAGGAGCGTTGCCAGGTTAATCAGCTTTGAATATTCACCACGGTCATTCGCAACAGCGACATAATTACCATGGCAGCCGATTTTTTTAAGGTCGTTTATTACGTCAGTCTCCCATTGTAGTCGTGGTCTACCTCGCGGTCTACCACTCCCTGGGGTACTAACGTACATTTTTCTAATCATTCCAGACTGTGAATCGGCTCGTAGAACATGCCCAAACCAAGCAATCCTATTAGAACGGATACAACCTATTATATCAGGACCCTCAAGAAGGTCTCTAATCTCAAAGTTATACCGGGTTCTATACTCCCCATCTTCTGTCTTAAGTGGACCAAATATGTAGCGTAGGATCTTACGCTCAAATACAGATAAATGCGATTCGTCATTTTGTGTAAGGGTTAACGTTTGTGACCCATACATCACAACCCGTCTAATCAATGTCTTGTATAACTTGAGCTTGGTGTTAGTTGATACATACGGTGATCCAAGGAGAGGTTTAATTGAGTAGAAACCTGCAGCAATTCGAGCTTTAATATCTGTAAGTATGCTGTTGTTTGAGTCAAGCATTGATCCCAAATATTTAAAAGATTCAACTCCCTCAATTCGTTCATCGCCGCACATCAAATCTTTCTTCTCAGCCTCTCTTGAAACATTCATATGTTTGGTTTTATTTTAGTTAATTTGCAGACCAATTTTCCTAGCACCACTCTCAAGCGACTTGAAAGTCTCACTCATAACAGCTTCACTTCGGCCGAGGATGACAACATCATCAGCGTAAGCAATCATCTGTACTGAGTTTATTGACAAGATATTGTTATTAGTCGGTTCTTTTGACGGCACACATATTCCAAGGCTAGATTAAAAAGTATAGGAGAGATAGCATCACCTTGTCTTAAACCGGAGTCGACTTTAAAAAACTTTGATATTTCGTTCTCTACTCGTACACAGCATTGAGAGTTCTGTACTGTCATTTTGCATAGTAATACCAGTTTACCAGGAATTCCCATCGACACCAGAGCAGACCATAGAGTCTCTCGTTCGAGAGAGTCGTAGGCCTGCCTGAAATCAATGAAAAGTTGGTGCACAGGTATGTTGAACTCTCGACACTTTTCCAAAATCATCCTTATCGAGAAAAGTGCATCGGTGGTACCTCGGCCCCGCCGGAAGCCACACTGATATTCTCCAAACAGTTGTTCAGCAAAAGGATTGATTTTGGATAGCAAAATGTAGGAAAAGATCTTATATGCTGTGCAGAGGAGAGCGATTCCTCTGTAGTTTGCACATTGTAGGCGATTACCTTTTTTATGGATTGGTATCAGCATAGCTGTGTTCCAGTCCTGTGGCATGGTTTCAGTCCGCCAGATCATTTGAACAAGTTCAAACAATCTTAAGGATAGAGTTTCGCCACCATGTACAATCATTTCGGATGTTATATCGTCGATACCAGGTGCTTTATTGCATTTTAGTTTTGACAGCGCCGCATCGAATTCCTCTTTGGTGGGTTCGTCTACATGTACCTTTGACGCACGAATAAGCTTTGCTCGTCGTCCGACTTGTTGCTGGTCAATTAAGTTGAGAAGATTCTCAAAATAAGCGGCCCAAGTATCTAAAATATTTTTAAGATCTACTTGTAGCTCCCCATCTTCATTTTGAATAGCAGTTGATCTAGTTTGAGGGCCCTTCTTTAAGGTTTTAACCTGTTGAAAGAAGTTACGCGATTGATGTTCCTTATTGAAACTTTCAATCTCCTCACACTGTCTCTTCCACCATTCTCTCTTCGCTCGTCTACATAGCTTTGTAACGGCTTGTCTTGCCAGTTTATAGTTTTCCTTCGTGGACCTGGTGTTGCGTCCTTGTAGACACTTCAGATAGCAATCTCTTTTGTATTGAATAGAGTCAAGGCATGCTTGATCCATCCATGGCTTCTGGGAGTGGTTCTGTGGTCGTCCAAGTATTCCCTCAGCAGCGCATCTTTGAGCAAATACCATGACTTATCGACGTCTCCATTAATGGTTTCTGATTTCTCCAATGTTTCGGCAATATGGATTTGATATCTCTCTTCTGTTTCAGCATTCTTTAATGATGAGATGTTAAAACGTTTCCGTTGATTGAATTTTGGAATGCCTGGATTTGGGAAGTGGAACCTTATCGTTGCACATACAAGGAAGTGATCACTTCCGATGTATGCACCTCTAAAGGATCGCACATCCCGAACGCTCGAAAAGAAACGTGCTGTTACTAGAACGTGATCAATATATATATATATATATATATATATATATATATATATATATATATATATATATATATATATATATATATATATATATATATATATATATATATATATATATATATATATATATATATTTATATATATATATATATATATATATATATATATTATATATATATATATATATATATATATATATATATATATATATATATATATATATATATATATATATATATATATATATATACATATATATATATATATATAATATATATATATATATATATATATATATATATATATATATATATATATATATATATATATATAATATATATATATATATATATATATATATATATATATATATATATATATATATATATATATATAATATATATATATATGGGTCATTCTTTTACATACCGAACAGATTAGGACAAAGTGTGACTAAGACATTTTTGATTCAGCTGAAAAATTTTTTACGGGTTCTATATAAACGTTTTCAGAAACGTATATTTAATTAATGGAGGAATGAGTTTTACTGTTAGAAATAAACTAATTTATCGAGCGCGAGACGAGGAAAAATTTTATAAATTTTTGTCGTCCGGCGCTGGAAAAATTAACTTATTTGTTAACTCATTCTTTTACATACCGAACAGATTAGGACAAAGTGTGACTAAGACATTTTTGATTCAGCTGAAAAATTTTTTACGGGTTCTATATAAACGTTTTCAGAAACGTATATTTAATTAATGGAGGAATGAGTTTTACTGTTAGAAATAAACTAATTTATCGAGCGCGAGACGAGGAAAAGTTTTATAAATTTTTGTCGTCCGGCGCTGGAAAAATTAACTTATTTGTAACAGTAAAACTCATTTCTTCATTAACTAAATATACGTTTTTTATTGAAAATTGAACGTAGAATACGATGATAACACTAAACACTCTTTATTTATTCTAGATAATGGCTAAAAATTGATTTTAAAATTTTGTTTGTTCATAACAATAGGAATTTGTTAATAATTTTTATAAATAACACTTTTTTTTTAAATTGCATCTCTATTCTTTAAAATAAATAGACAAAAAGTGTCTATCTTTGCCAGAACCAAAGTTATGCATCTCTGAAAACAGGTGGAAAACAAGTATATCGTTTTGTTTATATAGAACCCGTAAGCAAATTTTCAGCTGAATCAAAAATGTCTTAGTCATATTTTGTCCTAATCTGTTCGGTATGTAAAAAAATGACCCATATATAGATTTTTTGTCGTCCCGCGCTCGATAAATTAATTTATTTCTAACAGTAAATATCATTTCTCAATTAAAAACAAATACTTTTTTTATAGGAAATTGAACGCCGAATACGATGATTATATTAAAAATTAATTTCATGGGTGGAGGGGGCAATGGTTAAAGTTTAATTTTAACATTTTATAGGATATTAGGCAGACAGACAATAGGAATTTGTTAATAACTTTAGTTGAAAATATTTATTTTTAAAAAACTCTATTTTTTAGCTTTCAAATAAAAAAGAAAAAGCTTTTATCTTCTTTAAAACCAAAGTTATGAATTTTTGAAAATAAGTCTTCAAGCCAAAAATCACGAAATTCTCCAAATTTAAAACAGCTCTATTTTCCAAAAAAAAAAATCCTCGAACACGTATATCTTTTTTTTCGATAAAAAAACCCCTAAAAAAAATTCCAGCCAAATCAAAAATTGGTCGGTCAGAAAGGTGTTCGGTTTATAAAAGAATTACCCAAATATATAACGAAATAAGATATAACGAAGTTTGGCGGCACTCTCACGGTCGCATTTTTCGACCTACACCAAAATAACTTTTTGTGTATGTTTCGGCAAATAATGTCTTGGACAAGTTCGTGAACTGGCCATATCCGGATACCAGTTAAGCGGCCTGAGCCTAAAAAGTCGAATAAACTAGGGCGCTATAACTTCCGTTTGAATCATAATATTTTAATTAAATTTATAAATATTGAATATTTGAACATATTTCTATCATTGTTATCCAAATGACAACTTTGGCGTTCCAGGTTCCTGCAAAATCAGCTGTTTTAAAAATTTTCCAAATTTTTTTGTCCTTGATCTAGTGAAAATGGCCAAGCTCACATTTGAAAACTTTTTTACACAAAGATACAATATAAATCTTTCCAAAATTTAAAAAAAAATAGTTTAGGTCTAAATTAGCCTCTAATAAGAAACAAAACGAAGCTTCACGAAGTGAAATAAGTTGTTAGAAAATAAAATATTTTTATTAATTGTTAAATTCACGAAGAAAGTTGAAAAAAGAAAAATTAAAAATTGTACTTATAAAGAATACTCAAATCCTACAAATCATATAAAATAACCGAAAAACAAACATTATTATTTAGTGATGATGTATGAGATGAATTATTTTATACCTTACTATTCATAAAATTTCATGCTTCCTAGTTATATTATATGCACATTTTTAAATATTAAATGATTATCAGGCATGAAAAATTATAATTTTGATATTCATTGTTTATCAATAGTAATCATTGTTTTGTTTTTTTTCAAAATTTTATGCTAACGTTTTATATTCCATGACTAAATATTCATAAAAATGAATGACTTAAAGTCATGGATATTGCAATAATATTATAAAAAGTGGTTGTCGGGAATAAACATTTATAATTATGTTATATAAAACTTAAGACTTGCAATCATAGCTTTATTTTTATCAGTGTAATAACCCAGTACATAGGTCGTAGTTTAATGAAAATTAAAATCGAATTAACTTTAACGATTTTTCCTGGCCAAACGGTTCGTTGACATCACTTTTTTTTATTTTTAGTTCAAAAGAGAACAAATTGAAAATTTAAAAAATAAATAAAATAAAACTTTTGATGAGGCCCTTTTGATAAAAAACTTAAAAAATAAAATTTCTTGTAGTTAATATCGTATACGATGAAAATTGATTTTCACTAAAGCAAACGTGTCTTCGCTAAGTTCTTCAGTAAAAAAATAAATTTTCAATAAATTAAAAAAAACAACCTGAGGATATCGACAATGAGTAAATAAAAAAAAATTACGCACATATAAATTAGTATGTTAGTAATAAGTTTATTTTTTTTTGTATCCTTCAGTTTTGATATAAAAAACATTTTATTACATATCATGGATTATTTCTACTGGGGAAACCATGTAAGGGCCGAGCAATAGGTCCCGAGATATTCGCGGAAATATGATTTTTAATGTCGATTTTTCACATATTCATTAAAATGCCGTAATAAATGTGTAACAAAAATTCAGCTCACTAGAAATTTTTCCACAGCCGAAACCTAGAATGTCGACTGGACTATATGAGGAAAAATGACCGAACAATTAAACTCTGTAGCAGGCGCGTTTAAAGAATGGAAAGACTGGAAAAAAGGTAAACATAAACTTTTTAGTACATAAAGTTTTAGAGTACGGTTTTCATCCCAATGTTGTGAGGCTGATTCAAAATTGTCTATCCAACCGATACATTTCGGGCTTCTTAGACGGATTTTCTTCTGAGTCTAAACTAATTAACGCTGGTGTACCCCAAGGCTCAGTATTGTCCCCAACCCTATTTTCGATTTATATCAACGAATTGTTGAAAATCACCAGCAACCCAATAAATAGTTTTGCAGATGATAGTACTCTGCACAAGTCGTTCGAGCCCCTTCCTTCAAAAGGTAAAATGAACGAACGAATTAATCCTGTCCGGAGAGACGCTGCCATAAACGTGAACAAAGACCTGAATAAAGCCGCCGACTGGGGTGACCAAAACCTTGTCAATTTCAACTCTACCAAAACACAGCTGTTGATTGTTTCCAGATTAAAGACCGAGTTCCCCAAAGATATTTTAGATATCTTTAATCTATCAAATAGTTTGAAATATTTAATCACCTCATTATGAAACATCATTGTTTTTTATTCACCACATTTCTATTTTCGGGATAGTTTCAAGAATGCGAATTTATAATTTCTCCATTACGATTACGAAAATAGTGTTACGAAAATTTTGGGTATCTAAATGTTCAAGAATAAGGCCCCAGGATTATTATTTAGTTAACGTTTCACTAAAACTGTATGATATTTGCATGACATTTCTTATATAAATGGTTATAATGAATCAAATGTCTTAGTAACCCAATTTTATAAACATGAAAACTAAGATCTAGAGACGAACAAATAAAATTTAAATCTAACTGATGATATCGAAGATAACTCTTACTTGTTACGTAACACAAAATCTACGCTAACATTCGAATTAATTAAAAGTCGCAAATGTAAAATTCGAATAGTAAATCCAAGAACGACAAAAAAAATAATAATGGTTCGTTGAAAGTGAAAAGATTAATTCAAGAAGTATATCAAGTTGAAGAAACCTTGAAAATCAAGCAAATCTATTTGAGTACATATTGGAAAGAATGAAATGTGCAGTTCAGCTCAGACTGATAAATAAAAAAAAATATCTTTATGGATTCTCGTTTGTTGATTTTATTGTTGTGCGCCTGCTGAAAGCTTTTGAATTTAATTAAATAGTTTTTCCAATGACAAAATAATTGTTTGTAATTTTAGTTTAGCAATACAAAAATAAACAATTATTCTTTCGGTTAATGATTTTATGGTATTTTTTTTTATAAATATTTGTTTATTTACAACGAAAGATATAATTTTTAAAATGCTAACGAAAGTTTATTACTATAAACTTCAAAAAGTGTTGTATGTATAAAATCTATTATATCATAAATTACTAATTGAGAAAAAACCTTGAAAAAATAAAACGCTAGACTGCTAGAGAAAGAAAGTGTCATTTTTACTGAGCTCTCATACCGGAAGTAGGTTGATGATTTTTTTCATATATTTTTTTCGAGGCTATCTTTGGAATTTTTTAAATTTTTACGTAATATAAAAATAATTTTAGTGTCTCGTTCACATTAAGAGTTAAAATTTTGGTAAACGTATGTGACAACCCTTCGAAGTTTACCAGTGTAGTTAACGTGAGAACTATTGACGAACAGGGCTCTCGTCGCAATGATAGGCAACAGTATATTCATTAAACTTAGGTTCTATAATGGCTAGGACAAGATTAGAGTTTTGTTTTTTTTTTTTTTTCTTTATTTATTTTTGAGACCAAATTAATTTTAAACAACTTATAATTTTGACTAACATCTTAAATGTGCTCTTAGACTATAATTCACGACTATAATTTTGTAAAAAATCATTTATCAGATTTTCCCAATTTTACAGCCTCAAATCTCAGTCCAAAAAAACAATTTATTTTTAAGTTACTCGAACCAATACTGGTTATAGCGTAACTTCTTACTTCTATTAACTGTTCTTAATCATTGTCATTCTTACGTTAATAATTAATACACAACAAAAAACAAAAAACAAAAAAAGAGAGAAAGAAAAAAAAACTACATACTATCCTAATTACTTGAATATTTTATTTACTTTAGACCAGGGGTGCTCAACCTTTTCGACCCAAAGAGCTACTTTTTTTTCCTAAACGAATGGCGATCGACCAGTAATTAAATTATAATAGTAATTTAAAAATTAAATAATAATTATTATAGTAATTAAAAAGTTAAAAAATGGTTTTCATTGAAAAAAACACTTTTTTATTTAATGAGATGATTGACATTGAATATCATCAGCTATTTTTGAGTATCTTTTAAAACTGGATATTTTTCATTGAAAATATTGTTCCATATATCAAATTTATCACGCGATTTCAAGCCAATGTCACTTTGTAATTTAACTAATTGCATTTCTAAGCTACCTACATCCATACTAAATATTTTTCCGATTAGTAGAGCCCTCCATATTTTCTATATTTATTTTAGAAAATGGTGAAGTTAAAAATGAAGTAGTTGGAGTCTACAAATCTCTGTTTAAATTGCAGGAAAATGCTCTCCAAAATATTACTAAATGGTTGGTAATCACACATTTCCATATTTGACTTCATTTCGTCTGTTAAATTCGAAAAATGAAATTTAATCTTCCAATACCTAGTATTTTCCAACTGTTACTTATTAGTCGAGAAAACTATTCAGAAAACCTTTACATTTAGCTAAACGATTCCTTTCAATAACTACAACTGTAACAACCTAATGTTTGCCAACTGAAATATTCCTATTGATCCACAATACTTCTATAATTAGCGATATCTAACATGCAATAACCTGACATATTCCAACTGTTTATATTATTTGGGAGTAGCTGAATCTGAATTCACTCAGAAACATGTTCTTCAATTGAGGACCTTGCAACGAAATGAGGGCACATTCAAATTTTAGACGTTGTTCTTTGTTCCTAGTCAAAAGTGTTTCCCATAATATGTTTTTTTTATATTAGTTACCAAAATGTATGAAAATCATTCTTTTAACTTACTTGAAGATATTTTTGACAACTTATAATTTAATGATCAAGCGCCTTGTTTCACCTACAGATGCCAACCATCAACGAGATGCCTAAATATTATGCAACACTGTTTTTTGACGCACTTTAGTTATCGAACCCATCGCCGGTTGGTCTCTCCGCAGTAACGAAACATATAGTTAACTCGTTAGCTTTAATTCTTTACGGTTGATAAACATACAAACTGCATCGTTATGGTAAAATGAGTGCTATCGTGTTTTTCAAAATCTAATTTTGCCCCATGGCCATTGATAAAATTGTATCCGTAATAGAAAGTATATAAAAATGCAGGAACGTATGCGCAGAGAAACTTTCTGCTTTTATAAAATAACGCAGGTCTGGCCGTCGCGGGCTCTTAGTCTATAATCAAAGTAGGCTATTTTTCCAACATTAAAATAACAAATTTCAAAATTTCTGCTGACAGAATTCTATCAACAGAATTCTGTGGGCAGAATTTAAGTGAATCAAACTTTTGAAAAACTCTGTCGAAGATTTAAATCAATCGACAGAATTTCGATCAAAATTGTATTGGATGATGTCGATTCTAACAACTGAAAAGGTTTTTTCGACAGAAAAACAACCTACAGCAAATCCAGGCTTAAACTTAAACTAAATATACTAGATTACAACAAAAATATTTATATGGAAAAAAAACTTCGCGCGATCGACTTAAATTTTCTTTGCGATCGACCAGTCGATCGCGATCGACGGGTTGGCCACACCTGCTTTAGACATTGCATGTTTATCGCATTCCATTACATTATTATTTGAATCTTCATAATTTTAACCCCGTAAATATTCATTCAACATTCGTTTAAAGCATGCCATTGATGGTGCTTTTCTTACATGCGAGGGAAGAGAGTTGTATTTAATTAAACCACGATACAAAGTGTTGTTGTTACCAGCAATTTTTAAAGAAAAGAAATTTACAACAAAGTGCGATTTTCTTCTCGTATTATGCTCATGATGATCATCCAATTTAATTAAATCAAAATTGTGTTTCATTTCGTTGGTCACAATTTTATACATAAGGACAAGAAGTTCTCTTTCAATTTACACATAAAAAGAAGTAAACTGTTGAAATAAGCTTTCGGTAGAGTACAATATTGGCGCATGTATTATATACTTTAACACTCGTTTTTGTAGAATTTCAAGCTCCTGTATTCTATACTCTGCACATTCACTCCAAATAGGAAGGAGGTATACCAATCGAAACTGAATATAAGCGTGATACAATAACAAAAGCGATTCTCTGGGCAATATGTGTTTAGTACGGTTTACGGCAAATATATATGGTATTATACTTTTTTTCACTTTTTCAGTATGAGGTGACCAATTCACCTCTGTTCAGCTGGCCCCCCCACCACGCAAAAATAAAAAAAATTTTTGCTTTGAATTAGAAGCTATTTAGGAGCTTTCAAAAAACGCAAGAATAAAATTTTGAGCTCAACCCCCTAAGCAGAAATCTTCAATTGAAAGTGGGGGGGCTGAGTGAACGTTCACTCGGCCCCCCCACACCTTAAAAATAACCCTAGAGGATCGTAAATAGGCTCAGAATTAGGAGCTATTTAGGAGCTCTTAAGGCTGTATACTTTTGATTTTAGAGCTCCACCCCTATTCTTAAAACCACCCCAAAACAGTTTGCAAACGGAGATGACACATAAAAAATAACATTAAATTAAAAATTTCTTTACTACATGTTGATTTAAAAAAAAACATAAAAAAGGGCAACTGTTTATTTCTCAGATGCAACCCTTTAGAAGAAACACCACCCCTTGGGTCAAAAACGCATAAGGGAACTATGTTAAACATACTCGACACAAAGATATTTAAGGGTGCGGATAAAGTTCCGATTTAGGAGCTTACTGAACATGTCATTTTTCATTTCTGATTTTCTACCCTTCAGAAAAGGCACCCCTTGTATCATACACACATAAGGGAACTATGTTAAAGCATAGAGATACGGATCGTTTTATGAAGGTAAATGATTTTTCGATTTAGGAGCTTACTAAATATGTAACTCTTTTTTTCTGGCAACCCTTTAGACAACCCCTTGTCCAACCCTTCTGGAAACCCTTTAGACAACCCCCTGGCAACAACCCCTTGTACCATACATGCATTAGGGAGCTATGTTAAAGCATTGAGATACTGAACGTGTTACGTAGGTAAATCATTTTTCGATTTAGGAACTTACTATATATGTCATTCTACGTTTCTGATTGCAACCCTTTAGAAAGTGCCACCCCTCTTATCATATACGCGTAAGAGAACTATTTTGTAGCATAGAGGTACGGATTGTTTTATGGAGGTAAATGATTTTTCGATTTAAGAGTCCTAAATAAGTCTTTCTACGTTTCTGATTACGACCCTTTAGAAAAAGCCACCCCTTGTACGATACACGCTTAAGGGAACTATGTTAAAGCATAGAGATACTGATCGTGTTATGTAGGTAAATCATTTTTCAATTTAGGAGCTTATAAAATATGTCACTCTTTATTCCTGATTGCAATCCTTTAGAAAAACCCACCCCTTGTACCATACACGCATAAGGGAACTATGTTAAAGCATAGAGATACGGATCGTTTTATGTAGGTAAATCATTTTTCAATTTAAGAGCTTACTAAATAAGTTTTTATACCTTTCTGATTGCAACCCTTTAGAAAAGCCACCCCTTTTACCATACACGCATATGGGAACTATGTTTAAGCATAGATATACTGATCGTGTTATGAAGGTAAATCGTTTTTTCATTTAGGAGCAATTACTAAATATGTCTCTTCTGATTGCATCCCTTTAGAAAAAGTCACCCCTTGTACCATACACTCATAAGGAAGCTATGTTAAAGCGTAGAGATACGGATCGTTTTATTTAGGAAAATGATTTTTCAATTTAGGAGCTTACTAAATACACCTATTTTCAAGCGAAAGTGCTGTTGATTTTTTGTAAATAAAATGGTACTGGGTGATTCGATTTTAAATCGGTTTTCAATTTTAAATAGCTCAATATTGGTGGAGTATTTTGGTATATAATTTGTTTTTTTATCCCAACTAAATCATTAAAAAAATTAATTTAAAGTTTGATAAAAGTTTTTCAATAGAAAAAAATCAAAAAAAATCAGAAAATAATAGAATTTTTAATTTTATTTCATAAATAATTGACCAAATTGTTTAACAATATTTGATTATTTGATTAATTTATTAAATTTAATTAATATTAATATAATATAAAGTTAATATCTTATGTGACCGCCTTGTGCTGCAATCATTTCGCGCATTCTATTAGACATTGAATTTAACAAATTGATGAAATATTGGCGCCAATCAACGCCTCTCATCATGTTGTGCGCTCTCACAATGGCATCCCAGACCTCATCATTACTGTGAAACAATTGGTGTTCACTCCTAACTTTGCCTTTGATCTCCGACCCGACGTTCTCAACAGGATTTATCTCTGGAGAGAGACTGAAAATACAAATGTCTACATTAATTAAATATTTAAAATTACAAGATAAAATTAATTCACCTCGGATGATCAAACACAAAATCCCGTGTATCGCCTATATTTTCATTAATCCATTGTTTGACTGTTGAGATTGTCGTGTCGGAGATCAAAGGCAAAGTTAGGAGTGAACACCAATTGTTTCACAGTAATGATGAGGTCTGGGATGCCATTGTGAGAGCGCACAACATGATGAGAGGCGTTGATTGGCGCCAATATTTCATCAATTTGTTAAATTCAATGTAGTGATTGCAAATTACCTGATTTCAAATTACCCGGTTACTCGATTAGTATTTTCCAAATTACCCGGATTACCCGGATAACTCGGGTAGTTATAAAAAAATTAAAAGATGAAAAACAATAAAAAAACCTCACAGTAGTAAACTAAAAATTGATCATTTTTTAATTGTAAAATAATATTTCAAAAATATCAAAGCATTTAGGGTAGCTGTACCCATCCAATTTCGTATTTTTTTTTTAAATTCCTGCAATAGAAAAAACCCGCTCCGATAAAATGGATGTTGGCTTCACGGTCAATAACGATTGATTTAAATTTTCTATCATTTTTTTCGGTTTCCTTTATTTACATACAACATTTTCAGCTCTTTATCAACTGTAGTACCACTGTTATCTATAGTAGATCTTGTGTAGACAGCAATACATTTTTGTAGTTGTAAATTTTCAATATTATAATTAGCCGCATCATTATCCGATTTGATTTTTCATTGCTGACGTATTTCCCCATTTAGTTGAAATTATTCGTGCGCATCCAACTACGTGGCACCGAGATTTATCTGATGACATTTTCTTGAACTGGTCCCAAACTTTCGATGACACTTATTTTAATTGTTAGCTTAAATCTTAAATAAAAACTTATCATAATATATTTACCGTTTCTATTTTAAACTAATATAAACAAATAACCAATGAAGATCCTTAATTTTTATGACTTAATTTTAATTTTAATAAGAACTAAAATTCCATAAATTTTACTATGTGTTCTTCGTCGTTTTTCTGTTGTTTTCGTAATCCAAATACAATAATAATTAACTAACGGACAGTTTAATGTTTACGGATGTGGTTGGTTTAATGTTTATGGACATATTGCAATTTGTATGGTTAGAATAGAATCATTTGTCAACAACTAGCATAAAGTATAATTCAAATTTGCAAAAAGAGAATGAGCTGAATTTTATTTTGTAAATTTTATTGAGAAAAAACTGGACCTTTTGTTGTTCGGATACTCGACCAAAATATCCGGATATTAAATACCCGAAAAATCTTCCTAAATACCCGGGTATCCGGGTACCCGGATACCAAGATTGCAAACACTAATCCAATGTCTAATAGAATGCGCGAAATGATTGCAGCACAAGGCGGTCACATAAGATATTAACTTTATATTATATTAATTAAATTTAATAAATTAATCAAATAATCAAATATTGTTAAACAATTTGGTCAATTATTTATGAAATAAAATTAAAAATTCTATTATTTTCTGATTTTTTTGATTCTTTTATATTGAAAAACTTTTATCAAACTTTAAATTAATTTTTTTAATGATTTAGTTGGGATAAAAAAACAAATTATATACCCAAATACTCCACCAATATTGAGCTATTTAAAATTGAAACCCGATTTAAAATCGGATCACCCAGTACCATTTTATTTACAAAAAATCAACAGCACTTTCGCTTGAAAATAGGTGTATGTCACTCTTTATTCTTGATTGCAACCCTTTAGTAAAAGCCAACCCTTGTACCATACCCGGACAAGGAAACTATGTTAAAGCATAGAGATACTGATCGTGTTATGTAGGAAAATCATTTTTCGATTTAGAAGCTTACTATATATGTCATTCTACGTTTCTGATTGCATTCCTTTAGAAAGTGCCCCCCTCTTATCATATACGCGTAAGAGAACTATTTTGTAGCATAAAGGTACGAATCGTTTAATGAAGGTAAATAATTTTTTAATTTAAGAGCTTCCTAAATGTCTTTCTACTTTTCTAATTGCGACCCTTTAGAAAAAGCCACCCCCTTGTACGATACACGCTTAAGGGAACTATGTTAAAGCATAGAGATACTGATCGTGTTATGTAGGTAAATCATTTTTCGATTTAGGAGCTTATAAAATATGTCACTCTTTATTTCTGATTGCAACCCTTTAGAAAGTGCCACCCCTTGTCTCATATACACATAAAGGAGCTATGTTAAAGCATAGAGATATGGATCGTTTTATGTAGGGAAGTGATTTTTCGATTTATGATCTTACTAAATATGTCAGTCTATATTTCTGATTTGCAACCCTTTAGAAAGTCCCACCCTGTGGATTATACACACATAAGGGAACTTTGTTCAAAAGTCGTTTTGTGTTGGTGAATGATATAACGATATAGAAGCTTACTAAAATATGTCACTTTATAATTCTGATTTGCCAAACGTGAGTAAGTGACACCTCTTGTATCATATATGCATAACGGAACTAATTTCAAAAGTCTTTTTATGTCGGTGAATGATTTTACGATTTAGGAGCTTACTGAATTTGTCACTCTTAATGTATGAGTTGCATTCCTTTAGTTTTATTTGAACCCATACTGGTTACAATGGGTCCAGATGACATCAGGTAATTTTTGAGTCATGGTAGCTTCAAAAATGTTTTTAGAAATGGATTCTGTGCAACCGTTTGTAAACTGTTTGAAGATACTACAACTACTACCACCCGGATAAGAGCTGCAAATTTTATATAACGAACCAATTTTGGACCCGTATTGGAGAGCCAAGCCTTGACTAGTTAACTTTGGTTTCAGTCTGGGCGAGTTGTAAATGCCTAGACTGAACCAAGATTCAGTTTATTATAATACGCATTATTTACCATTCTAATGTATTGTAAAAATGTGCAAGCCTTGGTCCAAGCTTGGGCCGTTTGGGCTTGGCCAGAATTGTCTCTGCAAACCCAATAGTTTCCGAGATTTGGCCTTTCAAAATTTATCATTTTTTTAACTTCGCAATATTTTGCAATATTTTAGACGTCACTCGAAAATTCATTCAGAACGACAAAATTGCAAAAAACTGCGAAGTTAAAAAAAAACGATAAACTTTGAAAGGCTTAATCTCGAAAACTATTGGGTCATACTGTAAGTAGGGCATGCAAAAACCCGATTAATTAAAAAAACCCGGGTAACCGGGTTTTACCAGGTGTTTTGGTTATTTAAAAAACTATATTGAGGACGACTTTAAATATATTTTTAAAGTTTTATTAAACAAAAACGCAAGCACTCCTTCTGCAGAGAGTAAGGTTGGAGCGTTCTTACTCAGTTCTTTTACCGCAAATTCTGTCGGCTTTAATATTTCTATTAAATCTACCAAAACATTAAAGTTGCTTTCATTATATAAATTTTCACGCCCGATTTCTTCCACTGCGCGTTTTAAGCAATCTTTTAGTTGTACTAACCTCTCCATCATAGGCATAAGTGAGTTCCATCTTGTTTTAAAGTACCAATATTGGCAGTACCAATAAATTTTTCCAGATTTTTTTTCAACATATCGCAGCAATAGATTATATTCGTCTACATTGTAGATATCAAACCTATTATCAATATTTATGTTATGGTCGCCAGCAAAAGAAAATTTTTTTAAAAAATTTTCTGTAATTTTTAAAAACTGTTGTCGATAGACAATAATTTAAAATAAGACAATATTTATAATATTTAGTACTGTATGAAAAGCAGGAGAGAGTTATTGGTGCGTTTAGAAAAGAAAGATTTTTTCGAATGCGGTGTGATGATTTGAAATGCATCTAGTACGGAAAAATCTGTTTTCTAACGAGTTGCATACAAAAATTTGTTCGCATCCTTCATTGGAATTAATTAACACAGTTTCTTAAAGTGAAATCTAATTAATCTGTACTAAAAGTTTAAAATCAAGAATTTATGCCTTCGCTGAAAATTAAGAAAAACGCTTCACTCGTTTAAGTCAAAAAAACGCTTAGGTCACGAAATAAATATTTTATGTATAACGAAAAAAGCCATAAAGCCTACAAAGAGCTCCTGCCCCAGAAATCAAAACATAAAATAGTAAATTGTTTCGAAAATTTCTTCTAATTGAATACTGGAGAAAAAGTTCAAATCGTTGATGAAAATGTTATGTTAGAATACTTTTTTGAGAAAGATATACCAAAGAATTTAATATATAAACAACCAAAATAAAGTTATGACGAGTAAATCCGCAGGCGAAGATAATAAAGTCTTCCACATTATGGGTAACGTATTCGATGTTAATAACTAGACTGTAAATTACGAATATTTCTATGCAGAAATGAGATCCATTTCTATACGAATTTTAATTGATGCATCTACATTCTACATATATTCTACTGCATCCAGAAAACGAAAAAATAAATTAAAAAAAAAACGGTTTTCACGACAAACCCCGGTTTTTGTCGGTTTTGTAAAAATTAACCAAAAACCCGGGTGACCGTTTTCGGTTTTATCCGGTTTACAAGCCCTAGTCTACAGAGACAATCCTAGTATTATATTATAGCAAATTTAGTCTACTTTAAAAACGTCCTAAGAAAGTATAAAGAAAAAACTAGTCCTTTAGGGTTATGATCGCCAAAATTTGAAAAAATAACGATTTTTTCGCTTTTTTTTTTATTTTTGACAAAGTTGCGTTCGGCGCTCGAGGTCACAAACTTGGATTATTCATTAGGCCAACATCATAAACAAGTCTGCAAAAAATCAGAACTACCGGATTTGACGCATACTGTGATATATACAGTTACTGGACTATTTGTAAGAGAATTTAAAAAATTGTATTTGTTTAAATGTAAAATATGTTTTATTTTCCAAAACCTTATTTATTAGCACTCAAGAGCACTATAACACATAAATGTTTAGCATAGTCTTTTTATAAACAGCATGTTATTAAGATAAACCGTTGTCTATCAAATTTACCATTTTTTTGATTTGAAAACAAAGCTACGTTTATTAAATCAACAAATTTGTTAATACATTTAAAACATTTGTTATTAAAAAAAAATAATGACCTGAGAACTTCTGCTGTGAACATAAAACCCTTTGTGTGTTCATAAAAAAATTGTACTATCTAATACATATATAAGATTGTTCAGATATGATGTTTTTTTATTTGATTCTTTAATTTGATTTTTTTATTTGTTTGATTTTGATTTTTTTAATTAATTCACCGATATAAAAAGACTTTTGAAATTAGTTCCGTTATGCATATATGATACAAAATGTGTCACTTACTAACGTTTTGCAAATCAGAATTATAAAGCGACATATTTTAGTAAGCTTCTATATCGTTATATCATTCACCGACATAAAACGACTTTTGAACATAGTTCCCTTATGCGTGTACAACCCACAGCGTGGAACTTTCTAAAGGGTTGCAAATCAGAAATATAGACTGACATATTTAGTAAGATCCTAAATCAAAAAATCACTTCCCTATATAAAACGATCCGAATCTCTATGCGTTGAATGATACAAGGTGTGGCACTTCCTAAATGGATGTAAATCAGAAATATAGACTGACATATTCAGTAAGCTCCTAAGTCGAAAAATCATTTACCTTCATAAAACGATACATATCTCCTTGCTTTAACATAGTTCCCTTATGCGTGTATAAAGTTTAAAGGGTGGCTTTTTCTTAAGGGTTGCAATCAGAAATATATAAAGATTTATTTAGACCTAAATCGACAAATCATTTACCTACATGAAACGATCAGATTCTCATACGCGGGTATGGTAGAAGGGGTGGCTTTTTTTAAAAGGTTACAGATCAGAAATATAGAGTTACATATTTAGAAAGGTACATTATTTACCAACAGAAAACGATCCGTATCTCTTTGCTTTACCATAGTTCCCTTACGCGTGTATGGTACAAGGGGTGGCTTTTTCTAAAGGGATACAGTCAGAAACATGGAGTGATATATTTAGTATGCTCTTAAATCGAAAAATCATTTACCTACATAAATCGATCCGTATCTCTATGCTTTAACATAGTTCCCTTATGCGTGTATGATTCATGGGCTGGCACTTTGTAAAGGGTTGCAATTCAGAAATATGGAGTGACATATTTAGTAAGCTCAAAAAACGAAAAAATGATTAACCTACAGAAAACGATCCGTATCTTTTTGCTTTATCATATTTCCCTCATGCGTTTATCGTACAAGGGGTGGTTTTTCAAAAGGGTTGCAATCAGAAATATAGAGTGACATATTTAGTAAGCTCCTTAATCAAAAAATTCTTTACTTACATAAAACGATCAGTATTTCTATGCTCTAACATAGCTCTTTTATGCGTATATGGTACAAGGGTTGGCTTTTTCTAAAGGGTTGAAAATCAGAAATATAGAGTGACATATTAAGCAAGCTCCTGAATCAAAAAATCAGTTACCTACATAACACGATCCTTACCTCTATGATTTAACATAGTTCCCTTATGCGTGTTTAGTACAAAGGGTGGGTTTTTCTAAAGGGTTGCAATCAGAAATATAGAGTGACATATTCAATAAACTCCTAAATCGAAAAATCATTTACATACATAAAACGATCCGTTTCTCTTTGCTCTAAAATAGTTCTCTTACGCGGATATGGTACAAAGGGTGGCTTTTTCTAAGGGTTGCAAATTTCTTCAGAAATATAGAGTCACATATTTAGTAAGCTCTTAAGCCAAAAAATGATTTACCTGCATAACACGATCGGTACCTCTATGCATTAACATAGCTTCCTTATGCGTGTATTGTACAAGGGGTGGATTTTTCTAAAGGGTTGCAATCAGAAACGTAGAAAAACTTATTTAGTAAGCTCCTAAGTCGAAAAATCACTTACATACAAAAAACGATCCGTACCTCTATGCTTTAAAATATTTCTCTTACGCGTGTATGGTACAAGGGGTGGTTTTTTCAAAACGGAGGCAATCAGATATATAGTGACATATTTAGTAAGCTCATAAATTGAAAAATAACTTACTTATATAAATCGATCCGAATCTTTATGCTTTAACACAGTTCCCTTACGCATGCATAGTATAAGGGGTGGTACTTTCGAAAGGGTTGCAATGCGAAATATAGAGTGACATATTTAGTAAGCTCCTAAATCGAAAAATGGTTTACCTTCATAACACGATCAGTATCTCTATGCTTTAACATAGTTCCCTAATGCGTGTATCGTACAAGGGGTGGCTTTTTCTAAAGGGTTGCAGTCAGAAATATAGAATGACATATTTAGTAGGCTCTTAAATCAAAAAATTATTTTCCTCAATAAAACGATCCGTATCTCTACACTTTAACGTAGTATGGTACAAGAGCGTGTATGGTGTGTGCGAGTATGGTACAAGGGGTGGCTTTTATAAAGGGTTGCAATCAGAAAAATAGAGTAACATATTTAGTAAGCTCCTTAATCGAGAAAATGATTTACTTACATAACACGATCAATATCTCTATGCTCTAACATAGTTCGCTTGTCCGTGTATGGTACAAGGGGTGCTTTTTCTAAAGAGTTACAATCAGAAATATAGATTGACATATTCAGTAAGCTCCTAAATCGAAAAAACACTTACCTACATGAAACGATCAGTATCTCTATGCTTTAACATAGCTTCCTTATGCGTGTATGGTACAAGGGGTGACTTTTTCTAAGGGTTGCAATAAGAAATAAATAGTGACGTATTTAGTAAGCTCCTACATTGAAAAATCACTTACCTATGTAAAACGATCCGAATCTCTATGCTTTAACATAGTTCCCTTTCGTGTGTATGGTATAAGGGTAGGCACTTTCGAAAGGGTTGCAATCAGAAATAAAGAGTGACATATTAAGTAAGATCCTAAATCAAAAAAATTATTTTCCTAAATAAAACGATCAATATCTCTTCGCTTTAACATAGCTCCCTTATGCGTGCATGGTACAAGGGGTGACTTGTTCTATAAGGCTGCAATCAGAAGTGACATATTAAGTAAGCTCCCAAATGAAAAAATTATTTACCTATACAAAACGATCAGTATCTCTATGCTTTAACATAGTTCCCTTATGCGTGTATGGTAGAAGAGGTGGCTTTTTCTAAAGGGTCGTAATCAGAAACGTAGAAAGACTTTAGGAAGCTCCTAAATTGAAAAATCATTTACCTCCATAAAAGGATCCCTACCTCTATGCTACCAAATAGTTCTCTAACGCGTATCTGAAAAGAGGGGTGTCATTTTCTAAAGGGTTGCAATCTGAAATGTAGAATGACATATTTAGCAAGCTCCTCAATCGAAAAATCACTTACCTACATGAAACGATCAGTATCTCTATGCTTTAACATAGTTCCCCTATGCGTGTATGATACAAGAGGTGGCTTTTTCTAAAGGGATGCAATCAGAAACGTAGAAAAACTTATTTAGTAAGCTCCTAAATCGAAAAATCATTTACCATAAAAAGATCCGTACCTCTATACTTTAAAATAGTTCTCTTACGCATGTATGGTACAAGGGGTGGTTTTTTGAAAAGGGTTGCAATCAGAAATATAGAGTGACATATTTAGTAAGCTTCTAAATCAAAAAATTATTTTCCTAAGTAAAACGATCCGTATCTCTATGCTTTAACATAGGTTCCTTATGCGTGCATGGTACAAGGAGTGGCTTTTTCTAAAGGGTTGTAATCAGAAATATAGAGTGACATATTTAGTAAGCTCCTAAATCGAAAAACGATTTACCTACATAACACGATCCGTACCTGTATGCTATAAAATAGTTCTTTTACGCGTATATGAAAAGAGGGGTGTCACTTTCTAAAGGGTTGCAATCAGAAATGTAGAATGACATATTTAATAAGCTCCTATATCGTAAAATCATTGACCTATATAACACGATCAGTAACGCTATGCTCTAACATAGTTCCCATATGCGTGTATGGTACGAGGGGTGGCTTTTTCTAAAGAGTTACAATCAGAAATATAGATTGACATATTTAGTAAGCTCCTAAATCGAAAAATGATGTACCTACATAACACGATCAGTATCTCTATGCTTTAACATAGTTCCCTTACGAGTGTATGGTATAAAGGGTGGCACTTTCGAAAGGGTTGCAATCAGAAATACAGAGTGACATATATAGTAAGCTCCTTAATCGAAAAATCACTTACCTACATGAAACGATCAATATCTCTATGCTATAACATAGCTTCCTTATGCGTGTATGGTGCAAGGGGTGACTTTTTCTAAATGGTTGCAATCAGAAATATAGATTGACATATTTAGGAAGCTCCTAAATCGAAAAATCACTTACCTTTATGAAACGACCAGTTTCTCTATGCTTTAACATAGCTTCCTTATGCGTGTATGGTACAAGGGGTGGTTTTTCTAAAGGGTTGCAATCAGAAATATAGAGTGGCATATTTAGTAAGTTCCTAATAAAAAAATTATTTTCCTAAATAAAACGATCCGTATGTCTATGACTTAACATAGCTTTCTCATGCGTGCATGGTACAAGGGGTGGTCTTTTCTTAAGGGTTGTAATCAGAAATATAGAGTGACATATTTAGTAAGCTCCTAAATCGAAAAATCATTTACCTACATAAAACGATCCGAATCTCTATGCTTTAACATAGTTCCCTTATGCGTGTATGATACAAAGGGTGCACTTTTTAAAGGGTAGAAAATCAGAAATCTAAAATGACACATTTAGTAAGCTCCTAAATGGGAACTTTATCCGCACCCTTAAATATCTTTTTGTGTCGAGTATGTTTAACATAGTTCCCTTATGCGTTTTTGACCCAAGGGGTGGTGTTTCTTCTAAAGGGTTGCATCTGAGAAATAAACAGTTGCCCTTTTTTATGTTTTTTTTTAAATCAAGAATTACATGTAGTAAAGAAATTTTTAATTTAATGTTATTTTTCTTGTGTCTCCGTTTGCAAACTAGTTTTGGGGTGGTTTTAAGAATAGGGGTGGAGCTCTAAAATCAAAAGTATACAGCCTTAAGAGCTCCTAAATAGCTCCTAATTCTGAGCCTATTTTCGATCCTCTAGGGTTATTTTTAAGGTGTGGGGGGGCTGAGTGAACGTTCACTCAGCCCCCCCACTTTCAAATGAAGATTTCTGCTTAGGGGGTTGAGCTCAAAATTTTATTCTTGCGTTTTTTGAAAGCTCTTAAATAGCTCCTAATTCAAAGCTAAAAATTTTTTTATTTTTGCGTGGTGGGGGGGCCTGCTGAACAGAGGTGACCAATTCAGTTTACTGTCTATCACCAATCCGAGATAGTCATACTTGTACACTCGTTCTAACGAGTATGTGTCATATTTTATTATGTTTTGTTTTAAAAAGTTTTCATCTAACTGTCTATTTTCAAATATTATATAATTGGTTTTTTGATGATTTAACGTTAAATGGTTTGTGTAAAACCACTGTCTAAGAATATTTATATCATTTTGCATATCAGAGCATAATAATTGTAACGTATTTGTACTATACATGATTACGGCATCATCTGAATACAGTTGAATTCTCCCTTTCAGCTTAAGCAACGTTGATGTCATTAATATAAATGTTAAACAATGTTGGGCCTGGGATTGACCCTTGAGGAACACCTAAGTTAAGATTAAGCGCATCACTTAGTTGGTGATTAATTTCAACTATTTGTGTTCTATTGGCAAGAAATGTTTCAAATAATTTAAGCTGTGTATCAGTAAACCCCATTTTTTTTAGTTTAATTAACAGTATGTTTGGTTTGATCGTATCAAATGCTCTGCGAAGATCTAAAAACAAACAAATACAGAAAAGTTTTTGTTCCACACTTTTGCTTACAAAATCCATTAAATTCAAACAAGCGGCAGTCGTACTTGATTTATAAATAAAACCGAATTGAAAACAGCTTAACATACCGTTAGATGTTAAGAATTCATTTAATCTATTCAAAATTATTTTTTCTAAAACTTTAGATATTGCCGGAAGGATATAGATTGGACGGTAGTTTGAGACATCCAACTGATCTCCTGATTTATAAATAGGAACTACTCTAGCTATTTTATTTACATCAGGGAAGATGCCGTTTTTAAAAAATTCATTTATGAAACCTACTATCAAATGTTTAATGTAATTAACTATGTAGTTTAACATTTTTGTTGAAATCTGATCTACACCGGTTGCAGCCGTTGAATTCAGGCTAAGAATTACAGTTTTTACCTCTTCGTTATTTGTCGTTCCTAGGTCAAATGGTTGATTTATATTGTAACTATAATATGCAAAATCATCTACGGTAGATGGTGAAAAATTTTGACTCAGTATTAATCCAGAACTTACAAAGTATTCACTAAAGATCTGTGCAATTTTACTACTACTGTGACAAGATCATTTTGGTATCTTAAAGCTGAAACATGGACAGAAGTGCTTGCTTTGTTAAATATTATTTCTTTAAGATAGCTCCATAGTTCTTTGGGTTTATTTATATATTGTTTTATATATTCATTACAGTTTTGTCGTTTTAGGCTTTTAATTTTTGAGGCAACCAAGGAGCTCAACGTTTTGTGCCGTCTTGACAGATACTCATCGTTTTGGTATTTATTTTTCAGCTTAAAAAATCTATTTCTTTCTTTAATCAAATCACTAATTTCTTTAGATAATGTGAACTGTTTGCCCGATTTTGATTGTTTTACCACTGTACTAGTGTTCTTTCTAACAAGTTCTTTCAGATTACAAACAAACTCATATACATTAGACGATTTTAATAGTTCTACCCATATAGCATCACTAAATATGTTATCATAATTCAAAGTTCTGCTTAAAATAGCGCTATTTTTTGGGGTATTTGTATCTTTTTTACTTGTAAAAGAGTTGTTTGTGGTCAGAAAGATGTGAACTTGCAGTATCTAACTCATAGGAATACCCTGTTAAGTCAGTGATTATATGATCAATTAAAGTACTTATACCATTTCGAGTTCGTGTTGCATGTAATTTGTTTATTTTATTTAAGCATATGTGACCAAATGAATTTAATAAAGCCAAATAGTTTAAAACAAACACATCAATGGTATCTAACAGATTAATGTTAAAATCACCTATAATTAAGTTCGATCGATTTTTATTTAATTGTTTTTCTAACAAGGAGAAAAAATTTGTTATATTATTTTTTTGAGATCGATAAAGTGCCATGATATTAATGTTTTTATCAACTAATTTAACTCCAACTATTTGACAAAAATTTTCATCCTCTTCAATAATTTGAACAGCCCTGATATTTGTTCTAGTAAATATTGCAACACCACCATATCCACCTTGTCTATTCGAAAAGAAACTATCAAAACCTTTTAAATTAAAAAACTTATTCTCATTTTCCGTAATCCATATTTCTGTGGCAATAAATATATCGACATTGCACTGTACATTATTAAGTAATGTTTCAATGTCATATAACTTATTTCTAATACTTTGCACATTGAGATACAATATATTTAAATCTGCATTGTCGATCGTAAAACTGTTTTGGTTTAATCCAACTGTATGTGTGACTGAATATGAACCTAGGTTTTGACAGTCAATTTCATTATTATCATCTAGCATTAATTGTGCAATAGCGATAGTTATTGAGCACGACCAGTGAAAATAACTTCGTCTATTACTATACATTAAGATTCATAACCTTGAGATTCAATCGTCATTTAAAAATCGTAGAACCTTTACTATGAATTGATTTTAGAGATGGAGCCTAGTTTTGGCAAAATCTTTCCATTAAAATTTACCCCAGGTTTGTAAGTTACGCCGTTCCCAAGATAATAGTTTTCCAGATTAAAATTCCCAAAATTGGTTAAAATTTTCAATTTTAAACAAAACAGACCGTAACGGGATTGAACAAACAGAAAAAAAAATCAGAGACCGACTATAAAGAATTATTTATTATATTTTTCCAATACAAAAAAAGGACTCTATGATGACTTGTGAGTACATACTTATTTTTGTTTTATCTATCGCATCGCATCACATTTGGGATATGAGTGTGGTAGTAGTAAATAGAAAAATTATATTAAATACTTGAATGTATAATATTGTATGTACTGTATTTGTATAATACTTGTATGAAATGTGAATGGAAACATTTATGCATTTAATGTAGTTTGTTGTTGTTGTTGTTGTAATTTGTTTAAGGTATAAGAAGAAATTAATGAATGAAGTTTTTTAAATTTACAAATAAAGGATATGTATTTGTAATTTGTAAATATATGTATTTAGATTTATGGTTTGAATGAAAATATCATAGACATTTGACTCTTGATTTAATAAAAAACGCTTGATACTTTTCATATCATTTCATCCATGATTGTTGTTTGAGGCATTATGGTATTGAAACTGCAGAAGTGTTATGAGATAATTAAATCTGTACGGATTGTAATGTAACAGAACATAGTCATAAAAAGAGTGTAACAATCAATACATTTTGAAATATAATAAAAACTGAGTAAAATTTTTACAGCTTTATCTAATTTTAAATAGCTTTCTGTAGAACCCTTTCAAACTGTTAGTTTAGATAAAATATGTTGTAGGTGAATGACTATAAGTCAAGCGAAAATCAGTGGAGCTGATATGGAAAATATATGTTCGTACAAATAAATCGTTTAAATTTTCTTAGCTTTATTTACGTATATTCTTAAAAAAATCAAAAATGCACAATGTTAATAACAAGAGCCAATAAATATTAACCAATAAAAATTTCAACTTTACTTTTGTTTTTACTTTCCCTTACATCTCAGCAAGTCAATTTTTATAACAAATACGAAGCGGTAGGGATCAGAAACCGTAATGTTGTTATCAAGATAACAACATTATAACATATATTGAACCAAAAATATTTAATTTACTTTTCATTTGATATTTTTAAAATTTAGTCAATAAAATTAAAATTATATATCTTAATTGAAAATCCAAAGGGTATTATCAATTTGAGTTTTATCAAATTGTATGTATCATTGAACCATAAAGTCACCAAAAGATCAACATATAAAGTTTTTTGATATAATGGAGCTCTGAAAAATTATTATTTATTTTATTTATCTATCAAACGACGCCTCTTATAATTTTCCAGAAAGATTAAAAGACTTATAGAATGAAATCAAATGTTTTAAGTATCAAAACGTAAAAACTGAATTTTTAGAAAACATTCCCAAGGGAAGTAAACCCAGCGCTTTATGACACATATCCCCAAATATAAGGGGTTCTATAGATGATTGATTCCCATAGTTTAGTTGATACTGTGATGCTGAATCCAATTGAGTTGCGTCAATGCGGTGTAATTAAATTTAATGACAGGACGACCTTGATGAAATGACATTATCGTTGATAAGCCAACAATTCCAAATTCAGGATTTAAGAATGATATTTTAGAGACTCTATAGCAGCTATTTGTAGATCTAGGAATAGTCTGGTAATTGCATTAAAATGTGCTGCAACCATAGCGCATGTGTTGATAAAACAATTAAAAACTTCCTTACGCATTCAGCTTTTATTTGCTTTTTTATTGGAATTTCACTCTTTTCTTCTACGCTAAATGACATATCGTTTTTATAAAATGTTGATTATATTCATGAGTTATGAAATAAATTTTCCAGCAGGCAAATCACTGAATTATACTATACATATGTGGACCACCACCATCCATTTAATAAATAAAACATTTGTTCGGACATGGCGTTGTTATTTTTAAATTTTATTTCATATATTTAATTCATTGCAGATAGATAAATAAAACAATTAAATTAACCATAAAAACCAAAAAGAAAATACTTTGTGGCATGTGGCTTGTGACATGCCAAAAACACAAGTAAAGTACATGGAAATCAAGATGGTGAACTGCAATATTTAATTAAAGGCACATTCACCATTTCGATCGTTTTGTCGCTCGCCACAATTTATATTGTTCCGTTCATCGCAACTGTTCATCTTAACAATCACGCAATTTGTTTGGAGTAAGAGTTTTCTGAATCGAATGCTGACTAACATACACCATTTTTTTTGTTTCTTATCCTAGTGGAGAAAAGTGAAAAAGAACTTTTGTCAGAAAAGATTTCTGTTTGTTTAAATTTAATATTTCGATCCTACCGAGCCAAAATAACGAGATGTCTAAAATATTGAGTTAATTATCATGAAAAAACGAGTGAAATAAAACGGAAAAAACACTTTAAAAAGTAAAAATTTGCACGACCATAATATTATGCACAAAACTTATAAGCAGCTTGCTTGGTAATTAAAAATTAATTAAATCAAAACAAATCTTTTGATCCAAATAGTCAAAAACATTATAACATATATTGAATTTGAAACATTTGTTTTAATAAACAAAACCTAAATAATACTTTTTTAATTAAAAATCAACTAAGTATGTATTGAAAAATAATTAATTTAAGAAACAATATCAATACAAAAAAATAATATATGAATAAACGTTAAAAAATTATATTTAACTATTCATTTCATTTCTTCACAAATAACTGAAATCAATTGGTTCACGACCGAATTTATTAATCTCAATCATTACTTTAGCCCATAAACTGTTTTATGAATATATGTTTATGAATTAAATTAATAATAAAACAAAACTGTAAATAGAAAAAATGATTTTCTCTTCAAATCTAATTGTTTAACCCCTAAATAATTCAAATTTAACTGGGACCTATATTTGTTACGCTAATATCTACTTCTAAATTGAATGAATTTTTGTTATATCTGGTCGTCGCGGTATGCTTTTATCTCTCAACTATGAAGAATAAGAGAAATTAGACAGAATAAATATGATGCTAAAAGCCGTCAACACTAACAGTTTCTAAAACAATTTTCTCAAACATAGTTCAGAGAGAAAAAAACATGCCCGCGACGATCAGATATAACAAAAATTCATACAATTTAGAAGTAGACATTAGCGTAACAAATATAGGTCCCAGTTAAATTTGAATTATTTAGGGGTTAAACAATTAGATTTGAAGAGAAAATCATTTTTTCTATTTACAGTTTTGTTTTATTATTAATTTAATTCATAAACATATATTCATAAAACAGTTTATGGGCTAAAGTAATGATTGAGATTAATAAATTCGGTCGTGAACCAATTGATTTCAGTTATTTGTGAAGAAATGAAATGAATAGTTAAATATAATTTTTTAACGTTTATTCATATATTATTTTTTTGTATTGATATTGTTTCTTAAATTAATTATTTTTCAATACATACTTAGTTGATTTTTAATTAAAAAAGTATTATTTAGGTTTTGTTTATTAAAACAAATGTTTCAAATTCAATATATGTTATAATGTTTTTGACTATTTGGATCAAAAGATTTGTTTTGATTTAATTAATTTTTAATTACCAAGCAAGCTGCTTATAAGTTTTGTGCATAATATTATGGTCGTGCAAATTTTTACTTTTTAAAGTGTTTTTTCCGTTTAAAAATTATAAATAAACTTTTGGTATGTACTGCAAACATTGAAAATAATACATTAAGTGTTTTGAAAATTATTGTAAGTAATGCAATAGTAAACATTAAATATCTAATCGATTTCATATTTTTTAAAAGATTTAATTTTAAAACCCGGGTGTTCGGGCTTAAAAATCCTTAAATCCGCTCTAGTCGAACTATAACTAAGATTTAAGTAGTAGACGCCTAGACGGTTCAAATGAACCTATTTTAGTTCTTTTCATCCTTAATTGCATGCAAATAAGAACTTTTTATTCTCGATAAACTTATTAACTCTTACAAAATCTAAAAACAAACTATTTAACATCTAATTATAATCTCAAAAAACTATTTTCAGACTACTTATTTTTAGGGTTCCGTTTTTTATACGGAACGCTATTGGTGAGACCACGATGTGTTTTCGTATTAAAATCGATTTTCTTAGAAAATATAAATCCTATGGACCTAAAATTTAAGCTGCGTATAAAACTAACTTATCCCCAAAGATGACGGATACAAAAATAAAATTATCAGACCTCCCTCCAGGAGGGATCGATTTTGATCGATTATGATCAATGTTGATCTACGCGTCTGACTACCCTGCGTACTCCAGTCCCTGCCATTGACATATGAGCTACCATGAGATATCACATACCACTAGCAATGGCAGGAGATATGATTAGCCAAGATGATATCTTAGGGTGCTGGCGGACGAACTTTAATTAGTCAACGGCAGCACTTCCAGTCTTAGCTGGGCAGCGTTCCGTGGTGCTGCTGCTCGTTAGCTCTTCCGAGGAAACAGACCAACACATAATTATGTGTGGCCATGTGGGCTTTGTGCCTCGATTGAGGTGGTGAGCGGTGCGACTGGGGTTCGCTGCATCAGCTGGATTATTGGCAATTAGTTTTGTTTTGTTTTCTGCAAATTTCTCACGATTTGTTTTTCACTTACTATTTTGTTATCCAAATCTAGTATTAAAAAAACCATTATGTGAAAAAATGGGTTATGCAAAATTTATAAACCTTTTTATTACCTACAAATTTTCCACACCTAAAAGCTCACCCCATTTCAGAACACCTTTAATTTAATTTTCTCATCATTTCCGCAACATTTTCTTCCGAATCCAACAGTTTTCATGTTGTTACTAATTTTGTCCTTAGGAAAAAAGACGTTGATATATTAGGAAACGACATAAGGACGTAAGAGAAACATAAGGACGTAAGAGACAAATCGCAGATTTTTACAATGATCTTGCAACCGCAGGTGAGATTTTGCAAGCTGGTCGCAGTACTGTACTGTAATATTGTACTGACTGCCAAAGGACACGCAATTTTACAAATTGAAAAAGGTGGTAGACTTACCTGCATATCTAGAAAAAATGAGACATGAATCATTTCTAAAGACTACCACGAAAAAAATACAGTTAATTTGTCCTAGCTCGTTCAAACAATTGGTGCTTTAAATGAGCACATAAAAAGAGTTTAATTACAATCCCAGTTATGGCTAGAAAATAACAATAATAATCCACTTGATTGGGGTTGGGTTAATATTGAAGGAGCATTAAATCCAATCAAAACTCCAAATCAACCTGCATTTGAAGAGCTGTTGAAAATAATTTCTTGTAGCTGCAAAAAAGGATGTGGTACAGCGTGTGGCTGCCGAAAAGTAGGACATTTCTGCAATTCGACATGTTTAATATGCAGCGTAGACAATTGTCAAAACCGTGTTCCAATTATGGACCTAAAGGAGGACGAGGAGGAAAACGGAGATGAGGTGGACGCGACAAGGAATGAGGACGAAGAGGAAAAGGAAAAGGAGTGTGAAGATAATTAAAATAAATATTGCAATCTTTTTTTACAAAATTGTTGAAAATACATCTCATTTCCAATAATAAAAAGATAATGGAAGTATTATATTTTAAATTAAAAAAAATTTAACTGTTACGCACAGACACTCATACTCATAAAAGAGGAAAAGGTTTTTGAGAAAAGTGAGAAGAAATCAGGTAACAATGACTTCTGGGAAGACGATATTTTTTGTGAAAACTCTATCATCGTTGAACAAATGACCTTGGTCAGCGGTATCATAAATATAAAATTTCAAACATTCAAACGCACGCACTCTACTTGCAGCAACATACAATTGACCATGTGTGAATACAGGTTCTTTAAGTAAAATGGCAACTCTGTTGAATGTCTGACCTTGAGATTTATTAATAGTCATAGCAAAAGCAGGAATAATAGGGAATTGAGTTCTTTGAAATGGAAGAAGAGTTCCAGAATAAGTCAAATGAATGCGTGGAATCAGAATGCGTACACCTCGCATGACACCAATCAAAACTACACAATCTATTGAGTTTCGGTGCATAACTTTTACACGCATTCGTGTTCCATTTACTAATGCTTGACCTGTATTTAAATTACGTATGAGGAGAACAATGCAATTCACTTTCAAAACTAATTTATGAGGAGGCAAGCCTCCTACACTCAATTTATTTAAAAATTCTATTGGAAAATTGTTCTGCTCACGAATGTCATCATAAACAACTTTATCAAAACTAAGATATGCTTTCTCCTCTCCTGGCATAATACTCAAGATTTTAGAATTGATTTCAGTGCAATCATTATTTTTGAAATATTTCCAAAAATGTCTTCAATAATATTGTCTGCCAATCAAATTATGAGGAATTTCAATGATATCTGAACCAAACTGTGGAAAACTTTGCATTTCACCATTACCGAGTCTTCTAAGAAATTCTACAAATTCAATTTCATGAGGGAGAGCTCTCATCTTTTGATTTAATTTCAAAATTCTAAAGTTAATAAATTCTTGCCAAGATGTAATACAATTTTCAAATAAAATAGTACGTGAGCCATGCGGTATAACTGAAAGAATTTGGCGAAAGTCACCGCTCAGTAAAAGAGTTTTACCTGCAAACAGTTTATTTTTATTCTCTTCGTTTGGAGTCAAATCTCTTAACAAACGATCAATTAATTTTAAAGTATGAATAGAACACATTGAAATTTTATCTATAATAATGATTGATGCATTATTAATATATGTGCCATGTACACTGTTTGGAGTTATATTTGGCATTGAATTCTCTAATAATGGAATTGGTAATTTGAAAACATTATGCAAAGTTCGCCCCCCAAACAAAAGAGTGGATGTAATACCACTGAAGGCAGTTACAATACACGAAATATTTAATGAATTAAATTTATGAATCATTGCTGTTTATAAAAAAATTTTGCCACAACCTGCATAAGCTGTCAAGAAAAAAACATTACTTCCTGTATCATGGAATTTTTTTTTTTTTTTTTTTTTTTTTTTTTTTTTTTTTATAATTTATTTCCAAAAAAAAGCAAGCTTTTAAAATACATGGAAAAAATGAGAGCATTATTGTACATGAATTGATCTTATTTATATTTAAGAAAACTTAAGTAATTAATTAGGATATTGCATTATTATATTATATTATTAAGCTAGTTTATAAAATGTTATATTGTTGTTAAGTTATGTAATTAATTAATTATGTTATGTTAATAAATTATTTTATTTATGAAATTATATAGTTTGTTATATTAAATTCATACCTAAGAGCTTAAGCTAAGATTCTTTAGTTTTGCAGGTATTAATTAAGTTATGGAGTGGCTCTGTGGTGATATGTTAATTTGAAGTAGGACGATGATAATTATATTGCATTCTGTAAGTAACTTCGGATTATGAGCAAATGTATAAAGTAGAAGCCAATATGTGCACGACTGTTACCAACATATGTGAACGAGATTAATCAACAGTTTAGTGCATTTCATCATACTCACGGATAAAGTCCACATATAATTTTTCCTTGAGTTCGGTTTTAAACTTAGAGATGGGCAGACATTTGATCCTATTGGGAAGGGCATTATATAAAGATAAACCTTTATAAAATACGCTGTTTTTCGAAGATAGTCGTCCAAAGTTGGGTAGTCTGAATTCATTAGCTTGACGCGTGGTGCGATTACTAATGTCAATGTTAGTAGTAAAATCATGATTAACTCTAATTAAACCATGAATTGCTTTATATATAATTAGCATATATTCAAAATCAATTAGTTTAGATACAGGCAGCACGTTTTCCGAATATAGTAATTTCGTAGGATATAAGAGCGGCAGGCAATATAAAGATTTTAGTGCTTTGTTTTGAACGGTTTGTACTTCTTTTAACTTGGTAGCAGTAGTGGCTCCCCAAATTACGATCAAATATAACAGATAAGAATGAATGTGTGCGAAATAGATGTTTAGTAATACGTCTTTCAGAATAAATTTTGACACACGCCAAACGGCTCCCGAGAGGACTGCTATTTTTGATTTGATTTTCTCAACGTGGCCTGACCAGTTCAAATTAGAATCGATAGTAAGTCCGAGATAATCGATTGAATCTGATTTAGAAATTCTCTCGCTATCCAAGTAAAGATTGTTCTGGATTGCGGGTGTGCTGCGATTAAACGTAATGAACTTAGTTTTACTTATGTTTATGCGCAATCTATTAGAATTTAGCCAATTGGATAAGACAGACAGGTCTGACTCCATTTCATTAATAAGTACTTCATTATTGGGTGATCCGTAGGTTAGAGCTATGTCGTCGGCAAACAAATGCAGTTTACCAAAGCAGTCTAGTTTGAAAATATCGTTCATATAAATAAGGAAAAGCATCGGACCCAATATCGATCCTTGCGGTACTCCACACTTTACTTTAAGTTTATTCGATTGAGTATCGCTTAATTGAACGTATTGAAGACGATCCTTTAGGTAGTCACAGAGAAGTTTCAAAACATTTCCTGTTATCCCAATTTTAATTAGCTTTATTTTTAGAATATCAAAGTTGACACAGTCGAATGCTTTCATTAAGTCAATAAATAAACATCCTGTTGTTTTTTTATTTGTCAAATTTCTATGTATATTTTCCACGAAATAGAGTGAGGCGGATGTAGTACTACATTTTGTTTGGAATCCAAATTGATTTTTATTAATTATATTATTTTCTTCAAGATATTTTGATACTCTAGTTAAGATCGCTCGTTCATATATTTTCGATATAATCGGAAGGACGGATATGGGTCTATAGTTTGTTTTATTGGTTTTGGAGCCAGATTTAAATATTGGGGTAATTTTAGCAATTTTGAGTTTGGATGGAAATGTAGAGGTTAAGAAGGCTTGGTTTATACTATCCACTAAAGAAGGTAGGATATAATGTTGGTTTCTCTTGATAAATTTAATAGAAATATTGTCAGAGCCTTTCGCAGTATTATTGTCCAGTTGAGAGATGTAGCCTTTAATTTCATCCACTGATACAGGCGCAAAGTCAGAGAGTTTTGGCCGTCTGCTAGGGATGCTATCTTGAAGCTCGGAAGTAATTGAATTTTAGTCGCTGAGCATGAATTTGCAATTTCCTGACCAATGTTTTGAAAAAAATCATTAAATTCGTTTGATATTATCTGTTGGTCTTCACATAAAATATTGTTGACTATTAAGTTAATAGGAACATATCCCAGTTTGGAGTTATTATTGTAGAGAATTTCATAAATGCAAGACCATAGATATCTCGGCTTTTTATAGTTTTCTTTTAGGAGGTTGGTGTAATAATTTTTTTTATTAGTATTTATGAGCTTTTTGATTGATGATTTTGAATTGAGAAACATTTGAGAAAAATGGGTGTTGCTCGGATATTTTGTTTTTAATTTGTAGAAGACGTCGCGTTTTGAAACAAGTTCACTCAATTCCTTGTCAAACCAAGGCTTCTTGTAGTTAGATCGTTCCTTTGTGCTAGTAACTATTGCATCATACGTGTTTCTTTTTACTTCTAAGCAAAGTCTTTCATAGAAATCGTCAAATGACGTATGGGAAAAGGAAAAATTAGAAACAAACTCGTATAATTTACCGTAGTTGATTTTCTGAGTTTTATATGAATTTTTTTTGTTCTTTTTTGTATCAATACAGAATAGGAGATATCTGTGATCGCTTAGCTCAGAGTCACCATAAAATGTGTAAAATATGTTACCTGTGGAAGAGATTATATGATCGAGTGAGGTACGAATTAAACTTTTACGAGTGTAATATTCAAATGATGTTTTATTAATTATGGTAAAGAATGATGAGGCTAGGATACACCGGTATTTGAGAACGACGTTGTCATTGGTATCGAACAGATTTATATTAAAATCCCCTAAAATTATCGAGTTAGGATACAGCTTTAATTTCGTTTCTAGGAATTCAAGGAAATCGTGGCATTTGCCTTGGGAGGTCTATAAAAGGCCATAAACGTTGTTTTGATTGCTTGGCAGTGAAGTGCCATAAAATCACATTCAGAATTAGTTTCACTAGACAGAAGCTTAGGACTAAGAGTTTCTTGTACAAAAATTGAAATACCACAACGCGCATGTTTCGCCGATATAACCGGGTGAGTATGATGAAAACTTAGGTACCCATTAATGTTAATAAATTTTGTAATATCATTGGTTAAGAATGTTTCCACCATAACAATAATGTCAACTTGCACATTTAGGTTAAACAATAGGTTTTCAAAACGTTCAACTTTGTTCTGTAATCTGTTGATGTTTATGTATAGTATCGTCGTTCCACTGAGTTTATCTGTTTTAATAGTATGCTCATAATCCGAAATATTTAAAAAATGCTTACCCCGATGTTGATGGTTAGGATCGCTAAATACTTGATCCATATTCAGTAAAGTATGTGTACGGTAGCAATTAAAATATCAGCTGTTTACTAATTTTAGGTTTGACAATCAAAGCAATAAACTTATTTACTTAACTAGCCAGTTTACCAAGAAGAGAATAAATGTTTGATATTACTTTATCATATAAAAACCAGTTAATTTATGAATGGCTTATTTTTACTTTTGTTACACAGTTCCTAATAACCTTACACTTTACAGATATTAGTTTAGACACTTACAGGATGCAACTAATTTTTATTTTAGCTTATTTTTCTCACACTATTTGAACTATTTTTAAGCCTAGAACAAGAAATTAATTTAAATCAGTTTAATATCACTAAAGAACACAAAATGTTTATTTCAATGCTAAAGATTTTTGCTTGACACTTAGTCTCAGACTGGTTTCGATTATTTTGATTATATTTTAATATGCCGTTTGTTGTGGGTTGAATTTGAATCTGTTAGATATCAGTGATGTGAGTGATTTTTTTGATGTCATTAAATGATTTGATTGATATTGATGATTTATCTTCTTTTTTAACTCGTACGTAAATTGACCCATTGATGTACCGTAAATAAGAAATTACGTTTTTCTTCTTTAGAGCTCGCAGTTGTTTCATTAATGTTAAGTTATATGGGGTTAATCTTTCATTTATATAAATGTTTGAATTTCTGCCTGTTAAACTCGGATAGAATTGTGCTAGAAGAAGTGGCCCATTGGTTTTTAGTTTTGACATGAATTCGCTCTTAGCTTCGTAAGATTGGAATTTTAAGATGACATGTAGGTATTTGTTCACTTCATTATTCTCGTTGGTAGTAGTGAGAAATTTGTTGTATGATGAAAAAATAAAGTTTCGATCAAATTTAAGATGTTACATAATTTGATAACAACATCTTGAGGTACTGTATTTTCAACTGGTAATCCCGCAACTATGACGTCGTTTGCTATAGTATTTTGCTGAAAAGTGTTTAAAACTGCTTTGACCTTATCCATTTCCTTTGTGCTTGTGGATGATATGTTTTCTACCGTTTCAACTCTTTGTAGAATGGCTTTGTTTTCAGCTTTCAGGCCGTGTATTGCCTGGTTAATGATTTCGAATTTTGATGAGTGGTCGAGAAGTTTATTGTGGTTTGCAGCTAGCATGGCCATTAGGTCTTTGTTTGTAGGTTCCTCGAGCTCAATAAGCTCTGCAATTTCTTGATTGTTCAGATTTGTGCTACGTGTTCTTTTCCTAGCTGCCATCTTGAACTCTACGAATCGAATACACAATGATTAATTTTAATTTTTTGAAGCTTGATATAAGTATTATAGTATTATTTTTCAGGGCACTGAGATTATATCTAGCACTTTAGTTTGAAAAAAAAATCACTTGTTAACTACTT
Organism: Diogma glabrata; assembly: GCA_963693315.1. Taxonomy (NCBI): domain Eukaryota; kingdom Metazoa; phylum Arthropoda; class Insecta; order Diptera; family Cylindrotomidae; genus Diogma; species Diogma glabrata. The sequence goes on along the minus strand of OY856189.1, from coordinate 6,955,852 downwards.
TCTGTATTCCAAGATTGAAATTATAATTATATACTATAAAGTTTAACTTGAAATTCGTAATGATGTTGAAAAGAAAATGGAAGATCAATATTATGTATGCACTTTATTTTTTCCCCAATTTCGCGAATGTGGATTGTATCACTTGAAGAATATATTGAATTATTGTTGCTTGTATTGTTTTATAAACTACGGATTTTTTCAATAATTTAGAATCACTAGTTGAGAAGTTATATTAAAAATTCAATTCCACAACAAGAACGTACGTCTTACTCAAGCGCCATTTTGAATTATAATTGAGCTTCACGCAAAACAATATCTATCACACTACGTTGCTCATTATTTGCATTTTTATACATTCTATCGAAAACTATAGCTTCTTCTTCAATATCAAAATGACCTACATCGCCAATCTGTAAGTTATATTGTGGAATCAGAAGACCAAAATGACCACATGACCACATGAAGTGGTCATTTCATTAATTCCAATCAAGATCCAATCGTTCAATAATTTCAATCAAGGCTCGTTTAATTGACACATCTTCATCGTAATTTCGTAAAAAGTCTTCTCTCATACTATTTCTAAATTCAATCCATAAAGCTAAAGGATTTGAACATTCAAACCACAGAAAAATGCAAATAATTGACGTAACTGTTTTGGTGATTGAATTTTTGAAGCTTCAAGTAAACATCCACGCCATTCATTATCATTTGTTGCAATACCTCGAGCTAATCACATGCTGCAACAAAAGTAGGGTACTCAACACCTTCATACATACGTAGATCAGTAAAAAATTTTGGACCACAAATCCTGCAACAGAAGTAAGCGCATATGAAACAATTCTATATCTTTTGGAGTAACCATATATAATCGAGCAACAACTTTATCAGCCCCATGTTGCTTCTTTTCCACGATTTACTTTGATCATGCCAAACATAATGTAATGGTAATTCTGTATACAAAAACTCATTAGCTAAATTATCAATAGAATTCAAATGGAAAAATGCTAACAATTTTGTTCTTGATACATTTGCGACTGCACCAGCCACATTACCATTCCTGATATAAACATTTTGTCTATTAGGCAAATGACAGACAATCAAGTCGAATAATTGTATGAGATTGAAAATGCATTGAAAATTCAAATATGTGCCAAGCAGCTTCAGTCGAACCAACATACCGTCCATTAAAAAAATCTTGAATTTCATTTCCCACAATCGCACCATCATTATTCACTGTATTCTCTCCATTCACTCTCAATTCAACATTGGCAGAATCATACCCTTTAAACACATACTTGTAAACATATTTCACAATTGAATTTTGCAAGAAGATAAGGATTATATGGAACAACATATCTATTATCAAGAGATACACCACGTACATCAACACTCTTAGCATTATAACGTCGATGATACAAAGGATAACCATTCACAGATTCTTTAGTATTTTCAGAAAAAGGTTTTGGAAAATTCTTACTACATTTACCATCTCTCATACAAATAGAATTGGGATTTAGAGTATCACATGGTCCATGTATCATAAAACGTTTCACCTATTCATATAATTTAGAAAAAAAGAATGGATCAGGGATTTCAGTACATACAAATTTATTAATCATTTCATTTCCATCAATTCTATCTTCATCTAACAAATTTAACAAAATATGAGCATGCGGAAGACCACGTTTTTGAAATATATAAGTGCTTTGGTATATATAAGTGCTTTGACAGAACCGACAACTTTTTTTTTCATTAAACAATCTATGAGCTCTTTAAGTTCACTTTAAACATACACACAACAATATCATGACAAAAATTCGAAGGCTCATAATTACTCAAATTATCAACAATTTCTGGCCAATGAGGATTACATGTCATTGTTATAAATAAAGAAGGTTTAAAGAAATGTTGTAGAATCAAACAAATACAAACAAACTATCAAACAATACAAACAAACAAATGTTGTACAATCAAAAAATTAAATCAAACTATCAATGCAAATTTGCGTGTTTGTGAAAAAAAAAAAATATGGCTTGGGCAAGTCCATTTCATATTAGTATGGGGGAGTACGCTTAAATTCAAAATACATTTAATTCATCTATAACTTTTTTATTTATGATCCGATTTGTGTAAAAAATCTTTAAAATCTAAGTTACACTAATATCAGTTAGCAGTGAAAATTTGAAATGAATCCGAATAAAAAAAGCCCTAGACTCCACAAAATTTTCGTTAGCGTATTAATATATAAGATTAACGTTCATTCTACTTATTTCAAAATGATTTCAATCGATCACAAGCTTTAATCTACAATTCTAAAATTATTTTCAATTAGGGGTTGTTTTGACCCTTAAAAAAAATAAGCACCCACTAGCACTTGGTCAACTTTGAAGTAGAGGGAACGAAGAGCTTAAATCCAAATTTTTTGTTTAAATCGGTTTTGCTTGTAAAAGTTATACAGTTTTGCCGTATTTTATGTTCATTGACTGGACTATATATGTTTTAGGAAAAAAATGACGCGGGATTTTTTTTTGTAGAAAATTAAATTTCCTACTAAACTGTATATGACTTTTTTTAAATCTGCATATTCTATCAAAAATATTTTATAAAATATGTAGATTTAAAAAAAAGTCATATAAATAGTTTATTAGGAAATTTAATTTTCTAAGTCAATTTTTTCCTAAAACGTATAGTTTTCAATATATTTTGAAAAAGAAATTGTATATTTTCGTAGTATATAAAAAACTTAAAAAATAAAGAGGACCCAAAAGTCCTAATGTTCTTTCTATAATTTTATCAAAAAATCAACTTTATGTTCTTTTGATTTAAAAAAGAAGTACCCCGGTGGTTTTTTGGCCACAATGAACTTTTTTAGAGGACGTCTCGAAAAATTTAATTTGTAACGACGTTTTGATTTGAATTCGATCACTGATTAGTAAGTACAAACACCAGATTTTATTACCTATTCAACTCCTTAATTGTTCCACAACAACAGGAAAACAATACAAACAAAACAATACAACAAAATTCCTATCTAGAATATTCTTCAAACAGCTTCGAAACTCCAACGGTTGATTGTAGAAATTTCAAGTTCATAGCTTCCAAAATAATACACAAATTATTTCTACTTCATAAAACTTAAAACTTTAATTACAAAAAACTCATTTCAAAATAACTTCTATTTACACGATTTTATATGCACGGTACAACATTTTACAATTAATTAATTCTGCCTAAAAACCTGCTTAAATACTGAATTCCGTACAGTCTAGAAAAACCGATCTTATTCCACCTTCATTTATCGCGAATGTTTTGTAAAACAAAATACGATTACTTTTAGTATGTCCTTCATCTGTATAAAATAAAGGATAAAACAAATCCAACAAAAAAAAAATATGTTTGGCCCTTCTTTTTTACGAAAAAAAAAACAACAATTCAACAAAACAACATATGCTTTATAATAAATGAGGATGATGATCATTACGAATTTTATTTCGTTTGGTACAGTTTGTCGCGAATTTTTTTCTAGTCCAAAACAATTTTTCTTGAAATTTAGGATCTTGATGAAACTTTGACAAATGATCCAGGTTCACTTGAAAATGGAAGATCTGGATTCATTTCAAATTAGGACAAAATGGCGGGAGGGTCTCCCGAACATCTCTAAGTTTACATCTTCTATAACTACTAATCCTGGATTATGATCTTATGGAAACTTGGTATATAAGGTTTTAGTACCGATTCCAATATTTCTGCATATCAACTTCCGGTTTGTCAGTTCCGGCCAAAAAGGTTTTTTTTTTCAGGGGTTTATTCTTACTGTTGCCTACAATTACAGATCGTTTTTCATGAAACCACTAACATGAGAAAGATTTTATCAGGTTTTGGAGTACATTGGTGGAAGGGTTGGGGGGAGGGGGAGGGAGGGCAACCATACAACAGGTAGTTTTTTCAACCATGTTTTATGTTTGTTGGGAGCATACAGCATTCGTTCGTGAATGAATTTTGATGACACTTTGAAAAATGATGCAACTATGTGTGGCAAGGGATTGATTGATTTTTGAGCACCTGATAATCGAATTGGATGAAACTTGGTACATCAGCATTTAGTACGGTTCACAACAGTTCTGAATCTTAATTTCCGGTTTTTCACTTTCGCTAAAAAATTTTTTGTAATTTTTTGAAGTTTTTTCAGTGTCTTTATGCACACTACAGCCTACAATAATGAAGCGATTATGATAAAACTTATGAAAAAGGTTCCAATTAATGTGAGAAGATAATCATCATCTTTTGGGACACATTGATCAAAGTGGCAGGGGGTCTACCATACAACTGCTTGCTTTTCAGACTTTGTTTTTAAAGTTTGTTGGGAGCATACAGACTTCATTAATTAATCAATTTTAATGACTTTTTGAAAAAAGATGGAGACTTAAATGACAAAGAACTGATTAGTTTTTGGACAGTAATGGGATAATTGGTGGAGGGCCTCCCCAACACCTCTTTATTGTGTCACCATTTTTTCAATATTTTGTTGGGAGCATACTGCATTCGTTCGTAAACGAATTTTGATGACACTTTGGAAAAAGATAGAAATATGTATGGCAAGGAACTGATTAGTTTTTGAGCGATAGTGAACAAAGTGGTGTGGGTTCCCCCGAGCACATGTTTTTTGAAAGCTCAATAACATCTCTACCTCATAATCGAATTGGATGAAACTTGGTACATAGACCTTTAGTATGGTATTAAGGTATACAACAGTTCTGCATCCCAACTTCCGGTTTTTCATTTCCGGTTAACATTATTTTTTACTTTTTCGCGTAAAACAGAATTTATGTTTGTTGGGATACTACTGCTTTCTTTAATATTTTTGTAATTAGAACTATGCGAAATCTATAACATTGGTTTGCTTTTAATTAAAATATTTGATGGATATTAGCTCACTATATATCCAGAACACTATGTTTCCAGAGCTGTGTTGAAGTCAGCCTATATGCACTATCGTCGCAATATTTTTTAATATTTCTGGTAAACAATGGATAAATAAACGATATAAAATATGACATACGCTAATATTTCATGATAGGAAACAGAAAATAAAAATAAAATAAGAGATAAAAAGCAAATTTGTTTTAAAAATTTGCAGGAACCAAACCAAAATGGAGTTGTTAATAATCCAGTCCAGATACAGAGTTATGTGGCCATATGCCAATAGCAGGGACTGGAGTACGCAGGGATTTCACACCCGTGGATCAAAAATAAAAAAAATTAACAAATGAATTAAAACCATGCGGGCATATCAACATCTAACTTTTTATATTTAGAAGAACTCTATACAAAACCATATATGTATCACTTTTACACATTTATGTTTATTTTGTTTTCAAAAACCTTTAAGAGTTTTTAGACTATTTAGCCACAGTGAAAACAAAATTATAGTTAAGTAACCTTCACCTTTAAAGAAAACAAGAAAATCAATTTAAATTCCTAACGTATCAGTGAAATAAACTTTGTCTTTTTCTTTAGAAATTAAATAAAACGACGTGACTGCACTATAAATATAATTTAATTTATTTTTATTTTAAATTTATGTAAAAAAAATTTCGAATTTTGCGAGAAACATTGCAATTTTTTTTATCATTTAAACTTCAATTTACTACTTGTAAATCTATGGTATTTCCATTTCAATTTGACGAATGATTAGCTGTGATTAGAGATAAAACGTTTCGTTCCAAACGATAAAGTGTTTTTTTAAGGAATAACGAAACATAAAAGTAATTTGGAGAGTTTTGTGTGATTAAGCTTAGCACTTATTGGAAATCACTTGAATTTTGCAATTCGAAATAACTTTTCATTTTCTCTGAAATTCCTTTAGAAAAATTATTTTGTGTTTCGTGCCAGGATTCGAACAATAAATACAGTTGAAACTTATAACACTAAGCGTGATAATTCAAAAACACCTTTCGAAGCTTAAATTAAAACTGTTTATTTTTTTGATAACCCTGACATTTCTTTGGTTTATATTAATTGTAAGTAATTTTAACCTTTACAATATTTTCTGTTCTACATTTTTTAATGCATTTTTTTGCCGAATAGTCTTGTGAAATGAAAGAAAAAACTATGTTTAAGACAACTTTCAAATCAACGCAATCATCAAAACTATTTAATTTGTAATTATATTTGTCAAGTTCTATAGTGTAACCGTTAAAAAATGTCATAAAAACCAAAGATCTTTATAAGATTAAATTTCTTACTCTTTGAGTGAGACATACAGATGATACAATTATACTGGGGTTGCACGTGTCCTCCTTCGGCAGGACAGTTCTCCTGAAAATCGCGGAAATAATCGCGAGAAAAACGAAAGTATGTATCACTGATCACCTACTATACTACCCAAAGAATACAATGCAAGATTTTGAAAGAAATGGCAAAAACATATAGACTGAAAGTGAAGACTTACACATGCACCGTGATAAAGTTTGGTGATAAATCAAACACCACCAAGAAATAGCAGCAAATGTTGTGAATATTATCATTTTCTATAGAAATATGACGATTGCTAGAGCTTTTTCGATTTATGGCATGTTTTCTGTATTGATTGTATTATTTTGACTAATTTTGATTATATAGATATTCAGGGAAAATGTTTGAGATTGAGTATGAAAAGTGTATGCCTAGCTTAAGTTAGCGGAATTGTTAAATAGCTCAACTTTGATACGAAAAACACATCGATGTTGAGTAATAAAGGAGAGTGCAGAGCTCGTGGAGTAACTCATGTATCATTTAAGAAATTATCTTATCAAACGGTATGCGTGTGGCTCAAAAGTCAAAATGTTGTAGCGGGAGTATTTCGATCTAGAACCAAATAATCAGCACCAATGCACACTTACCTTAGTGGCGTCAAAGCTGAAGCTCATGCAACGGAACAATCTTAGACTTTGGCTTCAAAGGAAAATATCGAAGATAAGGCCCATATTTTCGAACGGTTAAGTTTACGCATTACGATTTAACTAGAGATATCACAAATCACTAGCAATTGCAGTGGGATATCATTATTCAATGTGATATTTTGAGGGTGCTAGACGATGAACTTTAATCAGTCAACGATAGCATACGAAATCGTAGTTAGGTAGTATTCTCTTTTTTTGGCATTCCTTATACAGTACAAGATTTTCAGGGTTCCGTACTTTAAAAAAGTAAAAACGGTACCCTATTGATGAGACTTTGGTGTCCGTCCGAATTTCTGCATAATCGATTTACTCACAAACTATAAGTGCTGTCAAGTTGAAATTTTATACAGTTTATAAATGTGTTTCCCACGCCTACTGATAACAAAAAATATTAAAATATTTGTTTTCATCTATATTTTATGAACATAGATAAGGAGATAGTAAAATAAAAGTTTTTTTAAGGAATCGATTTTGATTTAGAAAACTCGAAAAAGATCAAAATATTTCAAAACAAAATTTCAATGATTTTTTGACTGCTTAGTTTTTGCGATATTGCCAAAAAGAGTGTTCTTTTTTCTGTTCAAATTTTCATTTCAAATCTTATTCTTCTTTTTCATTTCAAATGTTATTTTGAAGGGGTTAGGAGTGAAAATTTTGAAAAAAATTATTTTTGACTATGTCGAGTATGGTGTCATATGAAAGGTGAATTTTTTTCTAGTTCAAAACAATTTTTTTGTAGTTTTCGAAAACATCTTTTTTGATTCATTTGAATAAAATTCTTAAATTGTGTTTTTGTAAGGGATTATTCAAGTTGAATAATTTTATTTATTTATTTATTTTCTGTAGTATAGTATATACAATTTGAAAATTATTATTTATTGATTTTTAAAACATAACTTACTCTCTAAATAAAATGTATTACAAAGTAAAAATTCTATATCTAAAAATATCTCGTGAACTGTTAAAATCAAATACATCATTGAATTTATTAAAAGACTTTACGCATTTAAGAATTGGTTCAAACATTGCATAATTTGAATGGCTCAGCGGTACATGTAAAATACCATTTCTTGGTCGTAGACGTCGGGCAGGAACACTTAAATCAAACAAGCCCAGAAGATCAGGACAATCAATACGGCTGCACAGTACATCGTGAGCAAAGACCGCATTCGCAGCCTCTCGAGTACGTTCCAGACTCTGCAAACCAAGAACCATTAGTCGGTTGTTGTAAGGCTCCCTAATATATCCTTCTCAATCGGATGGTAAATTTCGTAGAGCATAAATTAAAAATTGTTTCTGGATACTCTCAATTCTATTGGAGTGCAGTTTGTAGTTCGGAGACCAAATGGCGGACGCATACTTCAAGTTTGAGCGTACGTAACAAGTAAACAACAATTTTAATGTATTTGGGTCAACAAAATCTTTTGTATTTCTTTTGATGAAACCCAACATTGCGTTTGCCTTACTAATGATGCTGTCAATATGTATGTTAAATGACAAATCATGGCAGAATATGACTCCCAAGTCTCGAAAGTTATTAACTCTGTCCACTTGTTTGTCGTATATTATGTATGGGTACTCTATGATGCTCTTTTTTTTAGAAAATGAGATAGCTCTGCATTTAGCCACGTTCAAAGATAATTTATTTTCCCATGTCCAGTCGCAGAAATTGTCAACATCATTTTGAAAACTTTCAGCATCAGCTATCGTTTTAATACTTGCATAAATTTTCAAACCATCGGCATATATTAGGCATTTCGCAAATTCAAAACATTGCGTTACGTCATTAATAAATAGAATAAATAAAAATGGTCCAATATGGCTACCTTGAGGTACTCCAGATGTTATTTCAAAAGTAGACGGCGTGAACTCTCCAATTTTAACAAATTGCTTTCTTTTGTGCAAATATGATGCTAACCATTTAATTGGAATATACTCAGAGTTGTAGTTGTAGCCCAGCCAACTTTTGAAGAAGTATTTCACAATCTACGCGATCAAACGCCCTGGAAAAATCCGTGTGCATTACATCGGTCTGATAACCATTTTCATCATCATCATATAGATGGTTACAGAGAAGTATTAAGTTAGTAATGGTAGATCGTCCTTGAACAAATCCATGCTGTGCAGTTGATATTACATTTTTCAGGTGAAACTTCAAACGGTACATTTAACCAACTTTTCAAAAAGTTTGGGAATTACAGAAGATATAGCTACACCACGATAATTTTTTACATCACATTTACTACCGGATTTGAATATCGGTCGAATAAAAGAGGTTTTTCAAGAATCAGGAAAGCATTCTTCTTGTAGACTCAGATTAAAAATATGAGTTAAAGGCTGGCTTAGAGAAGAACTGCATTCTTTAAAAAGTATGGGTGAAATGCCGTCAGGACCAGCACCTGTTTTACTATCAAGCTCCAATAGACTTTTGTATAATTCTTCAAGGGTAAGCTTAAAAAGATTGAAGATGAATGTATTATCCGTGTCAAACTCTGCTGATATGTTAGATGATTGATCATAGACACTCTTGAAAAACTCAGCAAATGCTTCACTTATTTCTTGTGGTCCAGTTAACGAAGTCCCGTTGAAACACATAGAATTCGGTAAACCATTTTCTTTTCGTTTTGAATCCAAATATCTAAAAAAACAGTTAGGATCACTGCGTATATTCTGTTCTATTTCTAAAATATAGGTATCGTAACAAAACTTTATTTAAAATTTTGAAGCTCTTTCTTAGCTGACTATATATTAAATAGTCTTGTGGGTCATTGCTTCGTTTAAATTTCCTATGAGCTTCAATTCGACGATTTTCCAAAGAAATTAGCGGTTTATTATACCAGGGTTCATAGCTCTTAGGTTTGACTTCCTTTCTTGGAACAAACATTTCTATTCCATACTGCAAGATATATTCGAAACGTGAGACGGTAGTTGCCAAATCACAACAACTAAATACTGAATTCCAATCTGTATTATCAAGAAAACTATTCAACGATATAAAGTCAGTTTTATTAAAATCGTATACAAAGTCACAACATTTAAAATCATTGAAAGCGCAGATTGATATAAATAATTTAATATTCAACGGTGTGTGATAAATACTAGTTTTTCCAGCTAAATCATCGCAGGGAACTATCTCAATGGCTGACGTTGAACAAAAAACTAAATCCAAAAAACGTCCGTTTGAATTTTTTATGTTGCTGTACTGTTTGACTCTAAATCCAAAAAAACTGTCAATAGAGGTGTTGAGATTAGCGTTAACGGAACCAAATACAGGATACAGTTCACCTTCCCGAGTTTCACAGTGATTTTTTGGAAGAATAAAATCGCCAGCGAACAATATATGATCTTCACTGCTTACTAATGGTATTATAAAGTTGGAAATATATGCAACCAAAGAACTGTATATTGCATCAGAGCTATTACAAGTAATATATATATTGACAATAAATATCCATCCACTACCACATTTGACCTTAATGCAAAGAAGTTCGGCCGTTTCAACAGTTGAGCATACAAATTCAAACTTAAATTCTTTTTTTACAGCAGTAATTAATCCACCTCCCTTGGCAGTTGTATTTGCACCGGAAGAATGACGATCCTGACGAAAAATGGTATATGTAGCCGGAAAATATTCTCCAGTGTTAAAAGATGTTGTAAGCCAGGTCTCTGATAGCAATATGATATCATAGTCGTTGCTCAAGATTGATAAAAAGATGTTCTTGGATTTAGATCTTATTCCGCTACAGTTATGCATATAGAGGTTTAAAGAAAACTGAATTGAGGGTGTCTATTGACTGAACATTATCTGATTTATTAAAATGATGTATCAAAATTTAAAATGATGTATGAAAATTTTAGAAGAGGATAAATTTTGCTACATTTTAGCAGATGTGTATTATAGTAAAATATTGAGTCAAACGAAATATAGAAATGAACAAACAAGATCAGAGCAGATCAAACAAGTTTAATAAGTCAGATGAACTCGACTTCGGGCGAAAGGCGTTAGGTTGAAAAATTATGTGATAATATACACGTTTGCTATTCGATAGATTATCATTTAATATGGTTGCGTTGCAAATGTCCTCTATGAGTTTAATCAATAATAACTAATTACAAACAGTGTACTGTCGATTATTGTTTTTAACTTCACTCACAATTATAAGTAAAATTAAAATTAAAAACAATTACAAGCAATAGATCATGAACTTGCGTTCGTTTTATTATTATTCCAAATAATTCTGGGATTGCATCTCCCCCTCAATCCCAGAAATATTTGGAAAAATAATAAAACGAATTTTAATTTTACTTATAATTGTGAGAGAAGTTAAAAACAATAATCGACAGTACACTGTATTCAGTTAGACCAAATTTGTGATAAATAAAAATATCATAAACGCCTATCATCAAGTAATTACAAACATTTTTGAAATTGTTGAACTCGGCCAGAAAATTGGTTGAAGTATAAAATTTTACAGTCAAGTAAATCGAGGTTGGGGATCTGTTATTTTCGTTAGGTCTGGTACAGTACCAGTGCAGAAAAATAGTAGCCACCATCGTTTCGATTTTAGCTCTACTGACAGTCATTGTGAATGTTTAATTTTTCAACTACCTAATTTCCAGTAATAATTTGACAACACTTTTGCCTCCTACTATTGTGATGGGTGACTTTAATGTTGATTTCAATCAAAATCCTCAAAACTGGCACTCAAACTATTTTCTACAAAAAAATTTACAAAGAAAAACTCACGTACCAACAACAGTTGAAGGTACAAAAATTGATAATATATTCTCCAATATAAATAAATTAGAAGCTGTCATTATTGAAGCTTTCTTTAGCCACCATAAACAGCTTTGGGCAAGATTCAACCCAACGTGAAATTATACTAACAAAACCGTTTTTTTTTCTCAAATATTATATACACGGAACCTCAGCGAGCGAATTAAATTCACACTTGCCTGACAAAGAATGGCTGAAATACTCATCACCCACTGACGAAGTAGGAAGACCAGCTGAACTATTGATCGCCGATTACCATGGTTTGACTCAAATCATAGAGTGTGCGACTAGAATATCAGATAATACACATCATAATAATAACTTGTTGGATCTGTTTTTGACAAACGAACCCAATACAACGAACATAAAAGTTTGCTTCTCAAGATGGACGGGTCTACGCCCCAGAAGTACTCGGAACCCAGTTCCGAGCAAGGTCCATCACAAAAATTTCGACGAAAGGTGCTACTCCGACGCTCCATTTTTTGGATAAAGAAGCAGTTGTCACTGGCCTCACTGTTTCAGATCCTCCTCGTCATGGCCGGTATTGAAAGAAATCCTGGACCAACTAAAATATGGCATTGTGCAATATGCAAAAATATTTTAAGGGCAAACACTACATCCGCCCAGTGTAATAGCTGTAAAGAATGGTGTCATCTTAAGAACTGCTCAGGACTTGCAACACGTAAGCAATGGACCAAAAACTACATAGCGCCAAGTTGCTATGCATCAAGTCAACATATAAATACGAGCTCGCAACAGAACACAATGCGAATGAGCACACATCCGGAAACCCCAAGTGATGTGAAAATAATGCAGCTAAATTGTAATGGTCTCTTAAACAAAATCGATGATATCATCAACTTTATGTACAAAAACAATATTCTAGTCGCGGTTTTGCAAGAAACCAAATTAAATGTTAGATCTAAGATTAGTGATAGTATCTGTGATTATAGAATTATAAGACTGGATAGAGGGAAGGACAAAGGTGGTGGGCTTGCCTTTATCATACACAAAACCATTATCTACCGTACAACCACATTGCCAGCAGTACCGGGAACTGATAAACACCTAGAACAACTAGGTATTACAATAAAATCCGGAAATACGGAGATAAATCTAGTCAATATTTATATTCCACCAGTACGCAGCTATGATATAGGTTATGAACCGTCCATAGGACATTTATTTTACACCAAAGACTGTCTAATTCTCTGTGATATAAATGCTCACCACGATCTATGGCACTCACACTTGAACACTGACTCAAGAGGTGAAAATATTGCTGATCAAATTGACGGCTCCAACTTTGGAGTCCTAAATGAACCACAACCAACAAGAGTAACAAACAACTCATACTCGTCTCCAGATGTTTCACTTGCCAGCATGTCACTAATGCCAATCGCTGAATGGAGAACTGAAATTGCATTGGAATCAGACCATGTGCCCATCATAATCACCTTAACCGGTTCCTTAAACGAAATGAAATCCGAGAAGAAGACTTCCATTAATTTTAACAAAGCAGACTGGGATAATTTTACCAATTTTACTGAATTAGAATTCAGTAAGCAAATTTTACCAATTGACGCCCTCTCTGGGGAAAGAAAAATCAGAGAAATTTTTAACAAAGCCCGAAGATCTCGCTTCATTCCAGTCGGCAGAATACAAAATATTAAACCAAACTTCCCACAAGAAGCAACAAATGGAAAGATTTAGTGAGTAAGTCAAACTTTGGCACAAATAAAAGTCTGTGGAAGGTGATAAAGGGTTTAACACATCCATGTCAATCGCATAACAACTGCATGATCTCCTTCGATGATATCCCAACCGAAAACCATAGAAAATGCGCAACAAATTCAACACACAGTTTACAGAAAAGCAAAGTAAACATGAAAAAGAAACCAGAACAGTATTAAGACATATGCGCAAACTCAATACCGAAAATTTCGAGGATATCATATTTTCCAAAGAAGATGTTGGAAAGGCAATAAAGAAATCCAAACCATCTAAAGCTATTGGACCAGATGGCATCTCAGCCATCATGCTAATACATATTGGACCCAAAGGATTGAACTTTCTCACTACCATACTCAACAGATCTCTAAATACGCTCCAGATACCAAATATCAGGAAAATGGCTAGAATAAGTCCCATTTTGAAACCTGGCAAGTCTGAAGAAAAGAGAGAATCCTATAGACCGATCTCTATCCTCTCATCGGTTGCAAAATTGATAGAAGCACTACTACTACCTCGGTTAACAGAATCCTGCAATTTGGCGCCACATCAGCATGGCTTTAGGAAAGCACACAGTACAAACACCGCGCTTCATAGAATCCAAAACCGAATCAGCGATGCTCTAAGCCAAAAACAACCCTGTGCTAGAACAATTTTAGTTGCACTTGACCTGTCAAAAGCTTTCGACACAGTGTCACATGCTGCACTACTGAACGACATCCCAAGTAGGTTTTGCCAGTCATTGACATACGGCCAAGCACTGGTCCATTAATGGTTAACAGTACTTGGCTATTGTTACTGGGCCAATACTAGAACCAATCATCGGCCGATCTGTGGTTTACAGAAATTAGCCAGTATATTGTTATCCTTGAATAGCCAAGCACTGGCCCATGAATGGTAAATATTACTTGGCTATTGTTATTGGGCCAGTACTGTAGCCATGAATTTGCCGATCTGTCATTCTTTTTAAATTTCACTAGAGTATTATCCTTTTTAGAAATACATAGTTTGAAGAATTTCACATATAGTTTAGTTATCGCCTTGTCGTTTGAAAGACTATGGTAATATAGAAAAGGTTGGTATATGTTTAAATATATTTTCATTTCTATTTTATTTTAATTATTTTGTAGATAATTTATTTAAATTTATGTATAAAAAATATTATTTTATATTTTTTTTAATGACGGAGTACTGGCGGAGTCAGGGCGGAGTTTGCCATTATTCAGCCATTCCTGCAACTGAACCAGTTGTATGGGGAGTTTTGAATTTTTTCCGTCATTTTATTTTATTTTAAATTAGTTTGTATTTAATTTATTTAAATTTACATATGATAATAATGTATATTTTTTTTTAACGGCCTAGTCATGGTTGCCAGTATTTGGCCCAAGAATGGCAACCATTTATTGTCCGAAGTTATCATCCAGTAAAATTATGTGAATGGCCCAGTCGTGGTAGCCAGTACTCGCCCATTGCTGCATTACTGGCTGCCAGTAATGGACCATTACTGGACCAGTTGTACAACCTTGAATGGGATATTCAACACCAATCTGCCAGATCTAATTAAACGCTGGTTGTGCAACTATCTAAGAGGCCGCCAAACATACGTTGAGTTCCGTAACTCTAGATCTAAGATGAGAGTGCTCAGACAAGGAGTTCCACAAGGTGGAGTTCTCTCGCCTTCATTATTCAACCTCTACTTAAGTAGTTTACCTGCACCACCGGAACGAATAACTATTACGTCATATGCAGACGACTGCACGGTGCTTGCAACAGGAAACAACCTGGAACAACTCACCAATGCCCTAAACACCTACCTCAAAACCTTGAATGAATTAAAACCAAAAAATGGAAATTGTCCACTGAAAAGTCCACTTCTACACTTTTCACCACATGGACGAAGGAGGTAAATACAACACTCAATATCTGCATTGACAACATACTAATTCCTACTGTTAAAAATCCAAAATTACTGGGGGTAAAATTCGATCCACTACTTAAATTCAACGCTCATGCTCAGCAAGTAAATACAAAACTTAAAAACAGGAATAACGCACTGAAAGCTCTAGCGGGCAGTTCGTGGGGTAAGGATAAAAACACAATAATAACGGCATATAAAGCAATAGGAAGGCCTTTCATAAATTACGCTGCCTCCATATGGACTCCCCAAGTCGCTGACACCCACTGGAATAAGTTACAGATAACATAGAACGCAGCCTAGCGTACAGCAACCGGATGTAACTTGATGGCCCACCGAGATCACCTGCACGAGGAATGTAACATATTGCCGGTCCGTGAACACAACGAAATGCTTACCAAACAATATCTTTGGTCCTGTCATAGAGAGCAGCATCCCTGCAATGACACCTTATCCATGACAACACCACCTAGAGACATAAGAAGAACTGCAAAATGCTACCTACAAGATGTTAGAAGCAATGAAGACATAAATAACATCGACGAGCCTACGTATAAGAGGGGGTTGAAAAATATACATACCAAAACCGTTGAAGACACAATAAAGAACTACGCCCCGAATCGAGTTCTTAATAGCAAACCACCACAAGTCGCTGCTGAAGAGGTAAAACTGCCACGCAGCACCAGAACCATCCTAGCGCAGTTAAGATCCGGTTGGTCACGCATCTTAAATAACGGAATTGACCATAAAATTGTTGACAAGTGTTCCATATGTGAGGGCACGCCACATGATGCTAACCACCTTTTCAATTGTCCAGAGAAACCAACCGACCTGACCAAGGAAGATCTGTGGTACCGCCCAAGGGCAGTAGCATAGTTCCTGAATCTGGACTTGGAGCCGGAAGAATAGCACCACAACTCGTCGCTACAACAACAACAACAACATAAGGGTTTAACAACCTCTCGGATCATCGGACCATTTACTACTATCAGCCGTAGTATAATTTGCATCACCGACACCAATTAAAGTCTATCCTCGTCGAGTTTGGAATTATAAACGTGCTGACTGGGAGGGACTGAGAAACGTTTATGAAGAAACACATTGGAAAGCTGTCTGTTGTGCTGAGCAGGATCCAAGCACATCTGCATTAAGAGTTTCTGAATTTATAAAATATGGAATGCGGTGGTTTCCAAATCGACTAATCACTCCTAAAGATGAGCCTTGGTTCATACAGAATGTCGATGAGTTGGTGAGGAATCAACGCAAAGCTTTTAATGCCTATAACTCTAACAAATCTCCAGAAACCATTAGTGCCTATAAAAAAGCAAGAAATTTTAGTAAATACAAAATAAATTTGGACAAAGACGCGTTTATCCTAAAGCTAGCAAACAAATTTGCCGAGCACCCATCTGGCTTAGCACCCATCTGGTTTTTTCAGGCAGTTAAATCAGTCCAGAGCCATTTCACTTGATCCTCTATTCCAACTTTAGTTCTGAATGATATTCCCGTGAGTGACTCAAAAGAGAAGGCGGATCTTTTGCAGAAAACTCAAACATAGTTGAACCTCCCCATTCTCCATTCTCTTTCGGTGTAATATTGTACACAATATGCTTATTTCTATCAATATCAACAAAATCCGCTGGCCCCGACGGTATTCCACCCCTCATTATAAAACATTTTGCTAGGCAGCTAGCTCAAATTCTAACAAAAATCTTGTATTTATCTTACAAAACCGGATTATTTCCGGATTCGTGGAAACTGGTTAGTATTCAACCAATTTCAAAGAAAGGCAGTAAGATAGATCCAAACAATTATAGACAGGTTGCAATTTTGTTGGTATTGCGGCTAAAGTAATTGAAAAATATGTTAATCACAATTTGATAGAATATTTGTAGATATAAAGAATTTTTGATGATTAGCAGTATGGTTTTCGTAGAAGTCGTGCAACAGGTGATCTGTGAGCCTACGTAACCCATCTGTGGAACAAATTACTGGAGAACCATGGAGTGGAACATTCAGTATTTCACTTGATATTTCTAAGGCTTTTGATAAAGTGTGGCATAGAAATCTTATTGCTAAATTAAAATCGTATGGCATAGATCATCTCTACAGTCTCATGGATTGAAAGTTTTTTAGCCAGCCGCCAATTCCATGTAAATTTAGATGGTGCTATATCCAATATTTTCACAACCAATGTTGGTGTTCCTCAAGGCTCTGCGCTCTCACCAACCTTGTTTCTTCTATACATAAATGATTTACTTAATTCTACAGTGCACCCAATCCATGGTTTTGCTGATGACAGCACATTGCATGCATCAAATGCATCTTCTAAATTTCGAGTTCAAACTGCAGTCACCAGAGAGAGCTGTTAGTTGATTCTATCAACGAAGACTTGGCCCATATAATGGAATGGGGTGGTCGTAATCTTGTTGCATTTAACCCAAGCAAAACTAAACTTTGTCGTCTTTCACGAATAGAACGACATAAACACTTTCCTATTAAGATAAACCATCAGGAATTGCATGAGGTTGAATCAGTTAGACTTCTTGGAGCGGATATAGAAAATAACCTGAAATGGAATAAACATGTGTTCAATCTCGCTAAATCTGCAATGCAAAAATTAGGATTTTTGAGCCGATGAAAGAAATTTTTCAATCCCGATAAAATTTTGCTGATCTACAAGTCCTTTATTTGTCCATGTATGGAATACTGCTGTCATGTTTGGGGAGGTGCTTGTCAATCAACAATAAAATGTCTAGACTCTGAGGAAAGCAATACGGTTGGTTGATAATGCCGAACTAACGGACCAGCTAGATTCGCTCCAGCACCCTCCAGCACCAAAAATATCCTTCTATCGTGCGCGCAGTTCAATCGACGAACAAAAACTTCAGAGTTATCAGACCCATTTGCTGTCCAAATACCTCGTTGTAGAGCTATGTCCTTCCGAAACGATTATTTTAATATAGTGGCCAAATTATGAATCTCTATGTCCGCCTTTGTCTTTCCCGATGAATTTTCCCCTCAAACATTTAAAGAAAATGTCAATCGTCATCTAAAACAATTAATATAGTTATGCCCATATCCTCATTCCTTCCATTTTCCCAACCTTCTTCCTTTCTAGTTGACATGGTATCTTCGGATATTCAAAGAGTCTAAATAATGAATATTTCATATTTAGTTGTTAAACTAAAGTTGTTAAACTCAGTTGTTAAACTCATATTTAGTGTGTTAAACATGTCTAACTAATTAATAAAAAAAAAACTCTATATATTTTTTCATCATAATTTCGATGACTTTCAATTGTTAAATAATTCAACATTTTTATGGAATTCTTTTCTAAGAATTTCGAAGACTAGTTTATAAGGAACCATCTTATCTGTGTTTTTAAACATTTAAAATAGTTTTAATGTATTAAAATTTCAAACCAAAAAAATCCATGTTACATTTTATAACATGTGACATGATATATGTACGGTCCCCTAAACCTGGTTCATTTAAAGGTTTATATATCGAAAATCCTTCAATTTAAGATGAATTTCATTGTACTGATGGAACGGTTTACAGGTTAAGTACACATACGGAAAAATTCCAAGCCAATCACATGGAATAAAAAAGTCAGACAGATTTTTTCAAAATCCGCTAAACATTCTTAAGCATGGGTTTTTATAGAGTCGAGATATAAAAATTCAATTGAATACCTGTCCAAAAATAAAATTGTATATCGTAATTGTACGATCCTACAAATTATATAACAAGAAAAATTGCAATAAATATTGAACCAACTCAAAATATTTCTTAATATTTTTTTCTTATATATGTATTTTAATTGACATTTTAAAATATCACCAAAAAACTATTTCATAAGCTTATATAATAATTTTATTGAAAAGTTTTGCCGGTTATAAAACCAAATTAATATAATCATAAGAAATTTGTTTGTCTTTTAGGTTATGAACTTCATTATTCTACTCATCCTTGAAACAGTTTTATAAAAATTTATCTATACGATTTAAATGTTCAATTTATTATACATAAAACTTTTTTACAAAAATCTAGATCTTCTTTAAAATTTCATAAGATCTTCTTATCTAATCGAACTAAATTCACACTTTTCACCGAAAAAAACTGTTCACACATTTTAATTAATTTCACTTTCTTATTATGATAGTATCAAGTTATTTTTTTTTTTACTTTATTTGGAATTTGTTTTGGAATGAATGAGATAAGAAACAAATATTTGTAATAATTTTTGTTTTTTTAATGACCTTTACCTCGTTTTTTGTTTGTTTTAAGGCGGGAAGAATCAAGGCAAAAATTGCTCGAGAAAAAAAACATTGTGCTTATACCATCGGAAGGAAATTCTTTTTTTAACCGGTCGGGCGAAGATTCTCTGTTAAAACATTTACAGAAATCCGGTCAATTTTAATTCCACTTAAATACAGCATCTTATTGTTTTCATATTGCAAAACGAATTTTAACCGATACGTCAATTAGTATTTCTAGTATACCCTATAATGATACGAAGTGTCTATCGGCACCCTCCACGGAAAGATCCGTGACTCTAATTTCAACCATAGAGACACGGACATTTTTAAGGAAATGAGCCGAATGAAGCTTTATCCGTGTCTCTAATTTCAGCCGTGAATATTAGAATAATAAGCTTTAACTCACGGATGAATACTGTCCACGGATAAATACCATCCACGGACAAATATCATCCACGGATAAATACCACCTACAGATGAAATCTGACATGTATGCCATTTTTAATCCCAATATATTTTTTTCATTCATTTAGAACGAATTATACAAAAAATTTATTAATGAATAATTTGTGCCCATAATTATGAAAGTGGTCTAAGTCATATATTTCTTGTTTTGATATATTTAAAGGTTTGCAAATGATTAAATTAAAAAACATTCCTCTATTATGAAAAATTTTGTTATAGGGCTTTGTTAGTCTTCAATAATGAAAGTTTATTATGCATGTGAAATTTTGTATAAATCTCATTCCGAAATATGTTTTTTACAGTGTGAATTGACTTAGACCATTTTCATAATTAACTGAACGGCGTATAAATGACAACGCAAAAGCAAACTTCGAAATTCTAATGTTATTTATTAGTTATTTTCCCAACTCATTACTTTGTCACCATTAACTTTCACTTAAAAAAGTGTAATTTTGACATTTAGGAGGAACATCTCATTTTTATGGGCCTTTGGTCCGACGATATAAAAACTTTGCAACACAACGTTTTGGCAATTATTTTTGACATTTTGTTCGACTTTTTTGTTTTTTTTTTCTTCAAATTTTGTCTAAGATTACTATCATAATTAACTCTAGATGAATTACATTTTTGTTGCAATAACAAGTACTCTATAACGGATCTTTTTTGACAATATCGTACAAATGACATTGAGCATATTTAGTTTGAGGTAATTTGATGCGATATAATGGATAAACTCATTTTTTTCAAATTTTGACTTAGACCACTTTCATAAAAAAGTCAAAGCAACCGTACAATATAGACGTTGTTTTTTTTCGAGTCAATTTTTTTTATATATAAATATAAATAAAAATTTAATTTTTTTTAAAATATATTTTACATTTATTTAAGTTTATAATAATTTTATTTTATTTTAACAGTAAATTAACTCAATTTTCCTTTAATTTAATTATCTTTTTATCTTTTTTAGGTAAGAATTTTGACAGAAAAAAATTGTGTTTTAAAATTGAAGGTCTTGAAGTTTTTGAAGTACACTGGATTAAAGTGTTTATAGCTGAAAAATAATACAATTTCTGAGATTTCTGGTTTAGTCAATCAACCAGAATTGAAGTACCTACTGATATCACTAGTTTACAAGAAAAATCTCCCGAAATAAAACCCAACTTTTCTTATAGATTTGGACCTCCTGAACACGAATATCATATTCATTTTTTTTGGTTAGCTCTTGTTCTTGAGATATTCACAAAAAACCAAATTTTTTGGTGATCAAAAATGTTGTTTCGGTTTTTGGATCTCATATTTTACAAAACAAACAAATTAAATATATTAATAAAACAAGTGCATAGTATGTGCATGCCAACAAACATTTTGAGTTATGTTTTGTAAAAATCCGTTAAGGATTCTGGAAGTTACAGTCGAAAAAATTTGAATAAATACGAAAAATTCACGTTTTTTTTAAATTTTTCCATTTTCAACACCATAAATTTTGAACAAATAAAGACACTAATTTTTTTTTTTTTTTTTTTCTTTATTTAATTTTTGAATCTATTAAAATTACAAAATTTGGATTAGACTCTAACTTTTTGGCGATTTCTACTCCAAGAAAATAAATTTAATACTTAGTTAACCTATCTTAAATGGTAAAAATGATAAAAAAAATTGTGAATTTCTGTTAAAGGTTTTGCAGCTTTGAATAATTTTATAAATTTTATACAAGAATTATATCTGTAGTAATATAAATAATATATGTTTAGGTGTTAATTACGGTGAATTCAGAAATTGATTATACAAGTGCGATTTTATTTTAATTTTAAATTGCGAGATTCGTTCTTCCGTTTTTAAATCAGAATTTAAATTGTTGAACAATATTAGTCCACGACAAAGAATGTTATTAAAACCTTGATTTGTTCTGAAGCTTTCAACGAAGAAGTTGGAATTTCCTCTGGTTGGGTATGAGTGAATATCATTTACAAGAAATAATTGTTGGTTATTTTTTAGTTTTCCATGAATAATTTTAAAAATAAGCAAAAGAAGTTCGTAGTCGTTGATGACTGCAATTGGAAGTTTGTCCAAACTGTACAACTGTTTGGTTGGATAAAGTTGAGGAAGCCGATTTATGATTTTGAAGGTTTTGTTTTGTAAGGTTTTAAGTTGCTTTAGTTTTAATATTCCAGCACAGTTCCAGATTAGGTTGAGATATAATATTCTAGGATAAATAAACGCGAAATATATTGACCACAGTACATTTTTATCGACAAAATTTCTTATTCTTTTGATTGCGAACACATACGGTAATACACTTGTTTTAATACCATCAATTTGCGTGTGCCAATTGAGCCTGGAATCTATATGAAGTCCCAAGTATTTAACAGTGTTTACACGCTTGATTAAATTGTTGGCAATTTCGATTTCATTTGGAGCCTCTGTTAAATTTTGTTTATCAAAAACTATAAAATTAGATTTATCAAAATTAATTTTCAGCAAATTATCAGTAAAATATTTTTCAAGCATTTCTATATCATTTTGAATATTTTCAAAAATTTTCGACAGAGATTTTCCAGAATAAATAATTGCAAGGTCGTCCGCATAGAGTTGCATTTGTCCATTTAGTTTTATATTGAAAATGTCATTTATGAAAATATTGAAAAAAAGAGGACCTAGATTTGAGCCTTGTGGCACACCTTTTTTTATCGTCTGTGGATTACTTTTTGAGTCATTAATATAAACAAATTGTCTACGATTATACAGATAGGACCTGAAAAAAGCTAACGAACGTGAATCAAAATTGAGTGCCTTCAGTTTTTCAAGTAATATATGATGATCAACGCTGTCAAATGCCTTTCGAAGGTCAATAAAGACAGCGACAACAAAGTCACCACTATCAATACCTTTTTGAATTAACGAAACAAGCTGGGTTGTAGCTGCTAATGTATTGGAAGCTTTCGTAAATCCAAATTGGTTCTTATGAATTATATTGAGACTCAATAAAAAATTTTGTACCCTTAAGAAAATCAGTTTTTCAAGACTTTTGGCCAAGACAGATAAAACGGATATCGGACGATAATTAGACGAAATACATTTATCACCAGATTTGTAGATTGGTAATATCTTAACGATCTTCAGAATATCTGGGAAAATTCCAGTTGTAAAGAAATTATTAAAGAATATACATAACATGGGAGTAAGTATGGGTATGAATTTTTTCAGAAATCGAGCAGAAATACCATCGTGACCATTGGCAGCATTTATGTTCAAATTTTTTACCACTTCATGTAGCTCCACATTTGTTGTTGGTTCTAAATTAAATTGCTCTTCAATGTTGTAATTCAGATAATTTTTAAAGTTATTAGTCACTGTAAGATCTTGAGCTACGTCATCACAAACGTTAACGAAATAATGATTGAATTTATTTGCAATTTCATCACTGTTAGTTATTACTTCATCATTATCTCGAAGCATTTGGATTTTCGCTCGATTAGTTTTGCGATTAAAGACTAGTTCATTGACAAAGCCCCAGAACTTCTTCGGGTTTTCTATTGAGTTGGATATGTTTGTGGTGTAATATTGTTATAAATAAGCAAGTCTAGTTCTATCATGACAGTTGATATCATGATGCAAATTAAATGCATCATTACATGCAATAAAAAATTGTACTAAATTTTGACATACATAATTGAAAAGTTAAAAGCTATAAAATTTGCTACTCATAAATTATATAAAAAAAATTAAATAATTTTAATTCAGTTTTGTCTCCGGTGAGAAGAAGTTGAAAGTTATTATTATTATTAGTATTATTAGTAAGAAGTTGAAGTATAATATAGTTAAATATTTTTTCCTTCAAGTTTTTTGAGGTTATATATGCCGTGTACCCAACACGAATTTATTTAATATTTTGGAGAAATTCGTTTAGAAATTGATTGCAATATGTATGTATATGTAAACCAAAAAACTTTAATTAAATTAAAATTTATTGTAACAGTAAAGTAAAATTATATGGAATAATTTACAGTTTTGAACCGGAAAACAAGCTGTGATTACCTATAGTATTTAAGAAGCAAATATTACATTAAAGTAAGTTTAAACTATAAGTAATTGTATGTACATATATGAATTCTGATTTATAATTAAACAGGAGAATAAAATTAACTGGAAATTAATAAACAATCTCAAATATATTGTGGTTCCCTACGCCCTGCAGAGTCCGAAAAATAACAATTGGCGACCGTGACAGGACTCCTGGCAGATACGGAACGTGAATTAAACAATAAATATTTGCAAGATAGATAAAATCAAAGATTTGGGCCTAGACAGATAGGCAGAAAGATACCACGTGTTTTATACGCTCATTCATTTATATTGCATCGTATTTATACATTCAACAAAATGACTGGTGGTACCTTTATTCCATCACAAGAAGACCTTGATAACCCTTGTGTAGTTTGTGATGTTGTTTACAACGGGATAGACAATATGGTGCAATGTGGAAACTGCAACTCATGGTTTCATATCAAATGTGCTGGTAATCCAACGGTTAAACCAAATAAATCGTGGTATTGTAACAACTGTAAAACAAAGTTGAATGATGAGAAATCTAAAGACGATGCTTCGAAAAAAGAATCTGCGAGAAAAATTCAAAGTTTAGAAGAAAAATTGGCTACGCAGAAAGATGATATTAAGAAATTGATGGAAATGAATGCTAAATTGGTGGAACAATTGAATCTTGGCGATGGTAACGGCGCATCTACATCTGGTACAAAGAAGAAACCTAAGCGAAAAGAGAAGTCAAAAGTAAACTCCACATCGGACGAGAGTGATGATGACAGAGCAAGTGGATCTCGAGAACGAACGAGTTTAAAACCGTCGATGCACTTAAGAAATTCAAGAAAATTGTCTGTTCACGACAGTACCATCGATGATGATGATGATGATCTTGATGGTGATGAAGAGGAAGATGATAGAAAAGTTTGTACTCGAGCTCAAATGGCAAAATATATTGCGCAACAAGACCATCGAGATCTACCTTGTTTTGATGGATCAGCAATTCAATGGCCTACCTTTGTGCGGTCATACAAAGATTCACAGAAGTTCTTTTCGGATGTGGGAAATCGCAATCGTCTTCAAAAGGCATTAAAAGGAAAAGCTTTAAAAGCAGTATCAGGATTGCTTTTATCTCCAAGTACCATTAATGAAGCTGTGAAAGTGTTAGAATTTCGTTTCGGAAAATCTGAACAAATAATACAAGAAGCAATTGACCAAGCACTTTCTGCTGAACAGCCCAACGAGAAAAAGCCTGATACAATAGTGGATTACGCCATGTTAGTATTAACAATTAAAGCGAATATTGTTTCTGTTGGGGATGAATCAGACATCATGAATCCAATGTTAATTAAATTATTAGCTGAGAGATTGCCACTTTCGATGCAAAAGAGTTGGAGCCATCGAAAACGAGAAGTTAAGGAGAAAAACAGATTGGTTAGCGTGAGCACATTCAGCAAATGGTTGATGAAAGAAAGTGAAGACTATGGAGACATGATTCCAGCGCATTCACCAGAAAGAAAAAGGAATAGTACCAAAATCAAAACCACAATTAATCTTGACCAAGAGCAGCCCACAACTCAAGAAAAGAAATCAAAAAATACGACTAAAACCTCAAAAAAGAAGCCAATGGTATGCTTCAAGTGTTCCAGCAACGAACATCAAATTCAAGATTGCAACGAATTTGAGCAAATGACAATGGATCAAAGAATGCAATTTGTTAAAGCTAATTATTTATGCTTTGTATGTTTAAAACGAGGTCATCGGTGGTTCAAATGCTTCAACCGCAATTCAAAGGGTGGCCGAACTTTCCATGATTTAGTCAACAATACGGATGATAAACGTACTAATAGCCAGTCTACGGATGATAAAATAGAAACAACACTTTCACACTATGCAGACAATGAAGAAAAGGCTACATTATTCAAGATTGTTCCTGTCACGCTTCATGGTCCAGTTTCTCAATTAAGTACCTTTGCATTGTTGGATGAATGTGCGAGTAGTACCTTGATAGAAGACGATATCGCGAAAAAACTAAATTTAGTTGGGCCAGTTGTACCTTTATTGATGGGATGGACTAAGGAGATTACGAACCTGGAAGAACAATCAATGCAAGTGAAGCTGGGTATATCAGCTGTCGGAAATCATAGTGAACGTTACACCATTAAAAATGTGAGAACTGTTAAACATCTTTCATTACCAACACAATGCCTCGATCCCACTAATCTTCGGAAAAATTATCCCTACCTGAAGGATGTTGATCTCATGTGTCTGAAGAACGCCATACCAACCATACTAATTGGATTAGATAACACAAATCTGATTGCTCCTTTAGAAATATTAAAAGATCCTAGTGAAATTGGTCCGGTAGCAGTTAGGACTAAATTGGGATGGACAGTTCATGGTCCCGAAGTTCATGGCAACAATTCAGTAACACATCCAACATTTTTAGTATGTAAATGTAAACGGTTTGAAGAAGAAAGAGTTGATAGCATGGTGGAAAAATACTTTTCGCAAGAAGATTTTGGTGTGAAATTGGCCATAAGATCCAATGAATCGCCTGAAAATAAAACTGCACTAGATATTCTGGAAAAAACAACGCGTCGTGTTGGTAATATATATGAGACGGGACTGCTATGGAGAACCAAAAACATTGTTATGCCAAATAATTTTAGCATGTGTTTTCGGCGTTTAATATCAGTTGAATCTAAAATGAAGATGAATCCAGAATTTGGTGAGGCATATAAAACGAAGATCGAAGATTATGTCAACAAAACATATGCCAAAAAACTTTCTGAAGAAGAAATTGGCAAAATTTCGAACAATATGTGGCTCCTTCCACATTTTGGAGTATCCACTGTGAGCAAGCCAAAACTTAGGCTTGTCTTTGATGCCAAGGCCACTTATTGTGGCGTATCACTCAATTCATGTCTTTTATCGGGTCCAGATCAATATAATTCAATTGTCGGTGTTCTGTTTAAGTTTCGGGAAGGTGAATTTGCAGTTGCCGCAGATGTGCGAGAAATGTTTCATATGGTAAAAATCCGTGAAGAAGATAGTCGATTCCAGTGTTTTTTGTGGCGTAACGGAGATGCAAGCAAGAAACCTGATATTTATATGATGTTGGTCATGATTTTTGGAGCAACATGCTCTCCCTGTAGCGCCCAATACATTAAAAACAGAAACGCAATGGAATTTTCAGAAAAATATCCAAGGGCAGTTGAAGGAATTCTAAAAAAATTTTATGTTGACGACTATATGGATTCGTTTAAAGGAGAGGATGAAGCATTGCAAATTGTAAAGCAAGTGATAGACATTAATAGCAAAGCAAATTTTGATTTGAGAAACGTTATTTCAAATTCTTCAATATTGATGAATCAGTTCTCGAGTAAAAGCAAAACATCAATTATTAATATGAATGTTGAAAAAGAAGGTTCAACTGAAAAGGTTCTTGGACTTTTCTGGGATACGAAAAATGATAGTTTTTTATACAAACCGCAATTCAAAAGTAACGACGAAACAGATAAGCACCCCACTAAAAGAAGTGTTTTGAGAACACTGATGAGTATCTTTGATCCGTTGGGTCTCTTAGCTCATTATGTCGTGAGAGCTAAAATTTTATTACAAGATATGTGGCTGAATAAAAGTATCGAGTGGGATACACCATTGCCTAATGATTTAAGTACAAGATGGTGGACATGGTTAAACGAATTGGTTGCAGTCGAAAAGTTGAGAATCCCACGTAATTATTCAAAAATTTTATTACACTCTGACAATGTCCAGTTACATTTGTTTACAGATGCCAGTGAACGGGCCTTTTCATCTGTGGCTTATGTTCGTGTTGTAATGGATGGCGTATGTCATGTTGCATTAATGTCTGCTAAATCAAAAGTTCCATCGATCAAAACCAACAAGGTTCTATCAATCCCTCGATTAGAACTTCAAGGGGCGTTACTTGGTGTGCGTTTAGCTAATTTCATCCAAAAAGAACATTGCATAAAATTTCAATCGGTGCATTACTGGTCTGACTCGCAGACTGTGTTGTCATGGATAAAAACCGAGCACGGATCGTTCAAACCATTTGTAGCGCACAGGATTGCTGAGATTTTGGATACAACAACAGCAGCACAATGGCGATACATAAGTTCCAAAATTAATCCTGCCGATGACGCAACAAAAATAACAAAATCAGATCCATTCGATATTAATGCACGATGGTTCCAAGGCCCAAAGTTTCTTATAGAGCCTGAAGAAAAGTGGCCCGTATATCCGAAATCACCACCTATTACACGCGAAGATCCAGAGGTGAGACGAATATTTGTCGTTACTAATACATCATGTAATAAAAGTTCACGAAATCGAAACTATGAGCCTATTGATCCAGATCAATTTAGTAATTGGCATGATATATTGAGAAAAGTAGCTTGGATTCAAAGGGGATTATATAATTGGAATAAAAAACGTAAAGGCGAAGAAACTGAGCGAGGACCATTGAGTTTGAGGGAAATAAATGATGCCATGATGTATTTGTTCAAAAAGTGTCAGTATGAATCATATCCAGAAGAAATAAAACATCTTCGCCAAAATAAACCTGTTCCAAATAGTAGCAAAATACGTGATTTGTTACCATTTTTAGATCAAAATAAAATGATGAGAATGGATGGTAGAATACAAGCAGCAACAAATATATGTGAAGAATTTAAAAGGCCAATTATTCTTAATCGTAAGCATAAAGTCACTAAATTACTACTTTATGAGTTTCATTCTAGATATCAACACCAATTCCAAGAAACGATTGTCCGTCAAAAGTATTGGATTCCAGAATTAAGAGTAGCCGTTAAAAATGTGAAATCCAATTGCCAAATATGTAAAAACAGAGATGCAGTTCCCGTACCACCACAAATGTCCAAATTACCATTGGCCCGATTAGATTCATTTCGTGGTTGTTTTCATCACTGTGGAGTAGATCTCTTTGGTCCGTATCAAGTATCAGTCAAACGAAGCCTCGAAAAAAGATGGGGCGTTGTATACACATGTTTGACATCAAGGGCAGTTTATCTTGATGTTGTTCCGGATTTATCATCGGACTCTATGGTCATGTCTATTCGTAATTGCAATTCCAGGCGAGGTCCAATTAAACATATTTACTGTGACTATGGAACCAATTTACGTGGAGCAAAAACGTTGTTGATGGAGGCTCTCGATGAAATAAACGTTGAGAAAATTCAAAGAGAATGTGTGAAGTCTCAAATCGAATGGCACTATAATCCACCAGCCTCACCTCATATGGGTGGCTGTTGGGAAAGAATGGTCCGCTCTATCAAAAATGTAATGGCTGCAATGATGAAAGAAAGACATCCACGAGATAATACTTTTAGAAGCCTTCTTTGTGAAATTGAGGATATTATAAACATGAGGCCATTGACGTATATTTGCCTCGATAAAGATAGTGATGAAGTAATTACACCTAAACATTTTTTAAATCCTTTTTTTAGAAGTGCGCCTGCGCCTCCTGGTGATTTTAAAAATGGTGACCTGTTGTCAAGAAAACAATGGAGACAGGTACAGGAATTAGCAAATCAATTTTGGCATAAATGGGTGAAAGAGTATCTGCCAATGATTACACGCACCACAAAATGGCATATGAAAGCAGAACCTCTTCAAGTAGGTGATATCGTTGTAATTTGTGATGGATCATCACCTCGCAATCGATGGGAAAAGGCTATGATAGTGAATGTAAAAAAATCCAGTGATGGTCAAGTAAGATCGGCAACAGTAAATACTAGTCACGGTTTATTGACTTGACCAGCGGTGATGTTAGCAAAACTAGACGTAAGAAAGGAAGATATTGTAAATCCAGAAGAGTTTACGGTGGGTGGTATAAATAAGCAAGTCTAGTTCTATCATGACAGTTGATATCATGATGCAAATTAAATGCATCATTACATGCAATAAAAAATTGTACTAAATTTTGACATACATAATTGAAAAGTTAAAAGCTATAAAATTTGCTACTCATAAATTATATAAAAAAAATTAAATAATTTTAATTCAGTTTTGTCTCCGGTGAGAAGAAGTTGAAAGTTATTATTATTATTAGTATTATTAGTAAGAAGTTGAAGTATAATATAGTTAAATATTTTTTCCTTCAAGTTTTTTGAGGTTATATATGCCGTGTACCCAACACGAATTTATTTAATATTTTGGAGAAATTCGTTTAGAAATTGATTGCAATATGTATGTATATGTAAACCAAAAAACTTTAATTAAATTAAAATTTATTGTAACAGTAAAGTAAAATTATATGGAATAATTTACAGTTTTGATACGGAAAACAAGCTGTGATTACCTATAGTATTTAAGAAGCAAATATTACATTAAAGTAAGTTTAAACTATAAGTAATTGTATGTACATATATGAATTCTGATTTATAATTAAACAGGAGAATAAAATTAACTGGAAATTAATAAACAATCTCAAATATATTGTGGTTCCCTACGCCCTGCAGAGTTCGAAAAATAACAATTGTTTTTTTGAAAAATTTATCATGTTGCCTACCTTATTTCTGTAAATTATGAATTGCTTCCTTAAGTAAATACTTTTTGGATATTTCTTTGATTTTTTAAAGTAGTAGTCCCGTATTTTTATTTGGTTAAAAATTTCTGAATTCATCCAATTCTTCAAAAGATATATAATTTTTAATATTTTTAAATTCACTACATTCTACTAATTTATCAAAATCAATAACAGAAATAATTTTTTGACATTTTTCACTTACAATTTTTGTATCTACATTTAATAGTAACATTTGATGATCAGATAGAATCGTTTCACCAAGAGATAATGAGAATTTATATTTACATTGATCTGTCATTATATGATCAATTATCGTGTTGACACCTTTTGATTTATTTGTAGCAAACTTTTCACAAATTTTATTTAATATGCAATAACCATTGGAATTCACAGTATTTATATATTTATCAACCTTATCACTAAACTTTAATAAATTTAAATTAAAATCGCCAAGAACAATACAACTTTTATATGAATCCAATAAGTAATCTAATTTAAATAAAAAATTATCAACATCACTACTAGGACATCGGTATATACCACATATAATTAATTTTGGATAGAACAAGATCGACAACTAAAATATTGTTGTCATCAAAACATTCGTCATGAACAAAATTGCCAATTATGCCGTTTCGAGTTAGAATGGAGACTCCGCCTCCCCTTTTATGTTTTCTTACAGAATGGAATGATGTATATCCGTTAATATTTGTTATAATTTTTTCCTCGTCATAGATCCAGGTTTCTGTTAATACGATAACATCAATAATATAATTGAAAGATGCAATTAATGCTGATAATGATGTCAATTTGTGACGTATACTATATATGTTAATATAAAGAATATTTAACTGGTTTTTATATTTGACTGATGAAAAATTTATGGTATTTTGATGATGAATATTGACGTCATAGTTGGTGATGAGTTGATCCATTACTTTTTCTTAGTAGAGTTGATACGCTCCGATAGTTTCCTTGTAATTTGGGATTCAGGCTTGGTATTAGATTTGATGTCTTTGTATTTATCTTTAATGATCAAAATGTCACTTGTTGATGTAATTTTATGTATTTTAGATGATTTGTCGGAAGACGCTTTAACAAGTACACAATTATTTTGGAACCACACAAATTTCAATATTTTTTCGTCTTTAAGTTTCCTCGCTTCTTTTATCAGTTCTAAATTTCCAGCGGTAAGATGGTGTGATAAATAAATTTGACGATCGTCTCCGGGAAGACCCAATTCTTTAGAAAAAATTTGGATGTCTTTAAGTGCTTTCAAAATGCTTGTTTTAAATTCAACTGATGAACATTTAAGAAGAACACTTTTGGATCCTTGGTTGTCTTTTTTTAACATGAAAGAAAATATGATGTTTGGTTCTGCTAAATCGATATCAATTTTTTGAGAGATTTTATTTAAAAGAACAGAGATTTCGTCCTCTGTAAAAGAGAACGGTATACCACTTAGCACTAGATTATTTTGTATTTTTTCTTGCTGTAAAAAGTTTAATTGAATCGATAAATCATTCACTTGTTTTTGAAGAACTTTTTGATTTTTACATAAATGTTTAACCAAACTATTTAATTCTTCATTTTCTTTTAAAAGTTTAGCATGAGATTCGGCTTGTATATCTTGAGATTTTCTGATTTCTTTTAATTCATTTAAAATAACTTTAAACTCTTCAGCCGACATTTTGAAATCACATTTATAATGAAGAACATATAATTACTAACTTTTTATTTGCAGTTTTAACTACAGATATTATAAGTATATATTTATCCACTAAATTCACAACAATTTGTAAAATCACTAGTATTACAATAAATTTAATCAAAATTTTATTTTAATTATCAAATTAAAATTTTATTAGAGTAGAAATACTATGGACTGTTCGTGTTGACGAACGTCGATTAACATACAACTGCTGACATACAACTCTAACATACAACTTTTTAATTCTTTGGAGCCTATAGTAACTTCAATTTTCTTTCTTTTAAGGTGAAAGATACGAATATTGGTGCAGTTTGCACCAAGTTATTCAAGTTTTCCCAAAAAAAGTCAAAACTCAAAATTTGGAAAAAATAGTTTTTTACTTAATTTATTGTGCCATAAATAATAATTTTGAATGTTCAGTCGTTCTCAAACATCAGTAAAGAATTATTTTAAAATAGTAAACTATAATTTCCATTTTTGTTTTCGAAGTTGGGAATTGGATCGATATGAGACGTATATAGAAAAATATAAACAAAAGATAATGAATTGTGAGGAGAGGCAAAACATCATAACATCAGAACTATTTAAGCTAGTTCAAGCACCATAAAGTTAAGCCCCTATTTATGTCTATTAATACCTGTAAGGTTTGTTTCTTTTCTGTTTTTGGTTTTTTGATAATGTAAATTTTTTTCTATCACCGCCTACCTTGTGTTACTCCTTTAGTTTATGATCATTTTAAGTTTAATTTAAGAAAGCATTTACTTCTCCTTCTTAATAGTTTTTCGGTTTTGCCAACTTTTGTTTAATTAGTTTAATTTTTTAAGTAGATAGTTGTCGTATGATTAGTTGCAGATATAATCTCTCGGAGGATAAATTTAATTTCAAACATTCAAGTGAAAATATTAATTAAAAACGAAAAAATATTACAAATATAAAATTTTAAATAGTGTATTGTTTTTAAAAATCAAAAAATCAATAGTGATAGGCAGCTATAAGCAAAGCAACATAAATTGTTAGTAAAGTATAAGGTCAAGTTTATTTAAATGACGTCGTCAAGAAGTTTCAAGTGTAAAAATAGCCCAAATTCATTTTGTTTTATTTGTGGAAGTAACATAATACATACTGCTAAAAGAATCACCCCATTTATAAGAACTGCCTATCTTCATTACAAACTGATATTTTCCAACTCCTAAAATAAATCCGAGGTGGGAGGAGCTAGATCATGTAAAAAAACTTCACAAAAAAATCTCAATTTCGAGAAAAACCATATAAAAATAAAATGCATCTTTTGTCCAAAAAGACATTTCATAATCAACTAACTGATATTTGTCAACTTCTTAAATAAGTTCGAGGTGTGAGGAGCTAGATCATGTTAAAAAACTTCACAAAAAAAATCTCAATTTCGAGAAAAATCATATAAAAATAAAATACAACTTTTGTAAAAAAAAAGACATTTCATAATCAACCAACTGATATTTTCCTACTCCTAAAATAAGCCCGAGGTGGAAGGAGCTAGATTATGTCAAAAACTTTCACAATAAAAATCTCAATTTCGAGAAAAATCATATACAAGTAAAATACAACTTTTGTCAAAAAAAGACATTTCATAATCAACTAACTGATATTTTCCAACTCCTAAAATAATCCCGAAGTAGGAGGAGCTAGATTTAATACGAAAACAACCTATATATAAATCAATTATGTTGCAGAGTTTAAATTATTCTTATAGTTAAATTTTTTTCTCCAAATTTTGAGTTTTGACTTTCTTTGGGAAAACTTCAATAACTTGGTGCAAACTGCACCAATACTCGTATCTTTTACCTTAAAAGAAAGAAAATTGAAGCTAATATAGGCTCCAAGAAATTAAAAAAAATTAGTGTCTTTATTTGTTCAAAATTTATGGTGTTGAAAATGGAAAAATTTAAAAAAAACGTGAATTTTTCGTATTTTTTCAAATTTTTTCGACTGTAACTTCCAGAATCCTTAACGGATTTTTACAAAATATAACTCAAAATGTTTGTTGGCATATTTACTATGCACTTGTTTTATTAATATATTTAATTTGTTTGTTTTGTAAAATATGAGATCCAAAAACCGAAACAACATTTTTGATCACCGAAAAAAATTGGTTTTTCGTGAACATCTCAAGAACAAGAGCTAACCAAAAAAAATGAATGTGATATTCGTGTTCAGAAGGTCCAAATCCATAAGAAAATTTGGGTTTTATTCAGAGAGACAAAAAAAGTTCAAAATTTGTAAGCTAGTGTATTTAAAAAATAATAAGGCTATAACACACAAGAGGAAAATTTCAAAATAAGGAATTTTTTTAAGGAACATAAAGAACAAGTTATTTAAGATAAGTTGTATTTTATTTAAATTTAAATTTAACTTTTACGTTGCAATTCATTTTGCTTGTTATATTAGTTTTGGCGTTTTTTGTTGATTGTTTACCTTATATTGTTTCAATTTCTCTTATGATTTCACAGTTCAATTGCGATGTCAGAGTTTAGATTGTCGATTTGGCAGCTGGAACTTAGACTTAGATTCAAGTTTTCGAGCTGTTGATTTGTCAGTTTGGATTTTGTTTTTATATTGAATGCAATTAAGGCTTTTCTTCAAGGTTTAATGTTTATTAAGGTTTATAAACGTTGAGTTAAAATGTTTGAATTATCAATCAATTTTACAAACATAAGAGGTTTGAACATCAATCTCAACTCGGTCCACCAATATCTTGAACGTTACCATCCTGATATTCTTTTTTTAACAGAAACGATTATATCAGTGGGAGAGCCGTAACATTAGATAAGAGTAAATATATTTGTCCTAATTATAATCTAGAATCTTCGTTCTAAAACAAACATGGTGTTTGCGCTTATGTTCGAAATTCTATTCCATATGTGAGGATTAAAAAATTTGAATTAAACACTAAACACCACAATATGGTACACGGTAAAAAATTTTGGTGTAAATCTAACTATTTTTAGTAGTATATATATGACTACTCCAAAATTGGCTTAACCCTTACACTTTCAGAAGTTTAAAAAAAAAATATTTTTTTGTGAAGGAAAAAAGAGTAAAAATAACTAACTTTTAATTTGAAGGTATCAATGTTTTGGTAATATTAACACATTGAATAAAGTAAATATAAGTACAAAAACGATCAAACTATAATCAATATCAGATTAAAACTTATGCAAATATTTTAAGGTGGATTTATTTTATTCCTTGATAAGTTAATAAATTTAACAAAAAATTTGATAAACGCTACACTTTCTTCAGATATTGATTAATATATCCAGTTGTATATTTTATACCACTTCAGTTATATTTTATTAAGTATGCAGAATAAAAAAAAATCTAAGAATTTATTTATTAAATATAACTTTATTCAGTGCCGTTACTACGGTACGGCCCACCCGGCCCTGGGCCGGGGGCCCACCATAAAACACTCATAAAAATATGAAAATGAACACTTCAAATTAAATTTCAAAAACAACAATGCAATTTTTTTAATGGGCCCATGCCAATTTCAAAAATTCATTTTTTGTAACTAAGTTGCAAAATCTATGCTTTTTCGGGCGTTATTTTAGTAATTAAATGAGCTTTATTTAAGCATCAATCTAGTACATTGGTCAGATTCATTAAAGTACTAATTGTAGTTGTTTAATATTTTATTAAAGCATTAATAATAATGGTTTAATGATTCATTAAAGTATAAGTACTTTAATGAATCATTAAACCATTATTAGTAATGCGTTAATAAACTATTAAACAACTGCAATCAGTACTTTAATGAATCTGACCAAATTTACTAGAGTAATGCTTAAATAAAGCTATCAAATTCGTGAATGATTTCATATCCACGCTGGCGTTCAAATAAATCATAGTTCTTAGTTTAGAGTACTCGCACCACGATGTTGAAGGTTTCATGGATCCTTTCTTACAAAATAGGCCAGCATGACCATGTCATTGATTGTTGTAGTTTTTGATTCTTTGAACCACTCATCAAAATTTTTGTATGAAGTTTCGTACGCCAATTTTTCCGGTACGATTGTAGAAATAGCTTCATTTGCTGCTTTTTCTATATCTGACGATACAAAATCATCATCACTTGAACTCATCTTGATATTTTTCACAATTGGCAGTATGAAAACTAAAAGAAAACTAAGGCTACATACTCCTTATAAGATAAAATTGGTTTGCTCAAAACGTACTAGATACAAATGCAATTTGTTTAGTTGTATTTTTTATAAAAATTTAATTTTGCAGCTTCGTTACAAAAAATCTTGTATGAAACACGTTGCTAAATTAGTTGTTTTAAGCACTCGATGTATTGTCAATATTGAATATATTAGAAAATATTTCCCGTTATATCTCTTATTGAGGATAACACTTATTATTCAAAAGGATTTAATAAATATGTTTCCAAACATAGAAAGAGCATTCAAAATTTTTTTAACCATTAAGGTCACTAATTGTACAGGAGAACAGTCTTTTTAGGCGATGAAATACATAAAAAATGATTTGCGAAACAGCATGCCGCAGGAGCGACTGAATTCCCTTGCGTTGATGTGCATAGAAAGTGATTTATTAAAATCTATAGAATTTGAAGATGTTGTAGATAAATTTGTTGACAAAAAAGTGAGAAGAAAAAAAACTTAAATAAAATAAACATTATAATAAACCTCAAAAGCCCGTAAGTAATTATGCTTTTAAATTTAATTTAGACTGGGTTCCAATTAGCTGCTAAATTGTACGACACTGCTAAATCTAAATTTAGTTTTACAAAATTACCGAATTTTAATTCAAATTAATATAATCAAGTTGTCAGATATTGTTTAACGTATAAATTTCTTCCAAATTATTTAGAAACAAAATATAATTTAGTCAAATAAAATAGTTGACTAAATTGATTTAGCACGTTTAGTACAATTAAGCATCAATTGGAACGCAGTCTTATTGTTAATTTTCGAAAAGGCCCCCTAGAAATAGAGGGCCAGGGGCCCCCAAATACATTGGGACGGCACTGACTTTATTTATACTCAAATTGATTCCATTTTTTTGTATTTATACATAAACCCTTATTCTAATGATTATAAATTTAAAATTAATATATAAATGTTTATTTATTCAATTTTAGATACATAATATTTCAAAATTTAGTTTTTGAATATATATATAATTCATTTGAAGGTAAATGTAGGCATTCATAACTATTTTTATTAATAAGAGTTTTCAAACTAAAAAATATTGTTGAGCTATTTTGATGAGTTTTAATGACGAGATATGATCAATGTATATCATCAAATTTGATTGTAAGATATTTTCTACATAAAAAAAATATTTCGTTCCTCACTAAAAAATTTTTATCAATCTTAACAAACTGTGGCATTTCACTTTCATAAGCGTGACATAAAAAAAACCCAATGCGATATAATGCCACAAAAGAAGTACAGTAAATATCTTCACAATTATTAAAGCTATCCGATCCTATTGATCCTGAATAGCTTAAAAGTTCAATAAGTTCTTCATTATTTAATTTTAAAAGTTTACCAAACTGTGGTGATATCTCTAAATCATAATTGGCCCAAACTGTGCTCATATATTGTTGGTGTCTGTTAGCGAGCGTCTTACAAATATCTTTGAAGTTATTTAAATTCGATCCTAGTTTCTTAAAATACCTGTGTTTACTCTCATACCTCATAGTCCAGATTTGTTGTAAAGGTCCAACTTTAGAAACTATATACGGATAATGTGACATGAAATGATGTTTAGGAGATAGTGTTGATTGAAATTGGTTTATGATACAACTTAAATGCAAAGAAATTAAAATTTCTAGATGACTAATGTCTTCCATATCTAGGGTAGGGCAAAATATTAATTGGTTTATTTTAAGTAGGCTTGTTATAAGGGAAAACTTATCGCCTATTAAACCGATAATGTCATGAAATATAAATGACAATGTTGAAAAAAGACACCAATTTTGGGAGGCAAGTAATCCAACTGAAGATTTGCCTTTCTCTAAGCTGGCATTTGTGGGTAAACTTTTTCTCTCCATTAAAGGGTAGTTAAAATCTTGAATTCTATCATTCATTTGTTCTAGTTTCAAAATTTTTGATTCAACTATATATTTAAATATTAATTTCAATGCAAAAGGAATAGCACGTTCCAATACATCGTGCATGATGTCAACTGATAAATTATCAAATATGTTAAAATGCTTTAGTTCATTTAAAATGCAATACTCTTTCAACCCTAAGGATTCTTTAATGGTTTGATTTGTTATATCATTTTGAAATAAATAATCAGTATATTCATCTATTGTTCTTAGCTTCGTATTATCCTGTTTAACAGATACCTTTGTTTCATTATCTGTCATTTTGCATATTCGACAAAAATATGTAGCTCTAAAAGATTTCGTAAATCCCAACAATGTGTTTGCTCCAAGATTATCGAAGGTAGCACAAGCAATACTACCTTTATATACATTATTGTCAACATTTATGCCAGTTTCTTCTAAAATTTTAACATCATTTAATATTGGCCGCAGTATTTCATTGAAACTGATTCCTCTCTGCAAATCATTGGCATAAAATAACGCAACAAGATGTGTATTAGTTAGTGACGATAGGAGCCTTGGTGGGAGATTTCGTAAAGAAAAGTATATTGCGCCAATTTTATGAATAGAAGTTTTACTACCTAGTGGATTTACAACTTCAAAATCATCATAAAATATTTGGAGAAGTATTGCGTTTTCATTTTCTTTGAGAAAGCTGCTTTGTTGAAAATTAGATGCACAGCAATAGTTTTCTAAAATTTTACTATCGCATTTATGAGAGTTGTTCAAATAAACAGATTTAAATGATTCATTACAAAATAGGGCTTTTAATGTTTCTAATATCGAAATATATTGAAAAGTTAACGGTACTTGTATGTCATTATATACTAAATCTGGATAACTTGCAATAATTTTTTTTCCCAACGAAAACCGATATGCTTTTCAATTGGTTGCACATGCAATTCATCTTGTGTAAACAACTTTTTTCTTCTATATTTTGTGGAGTGTTTATCTACTGCAGAGCTAAATATTCTTATTACGTTAAGCCACAAATCACAAGTGTCAGTTTTTGGAAAATTTGAGTCATTTTGTTCACAAATATTAACAAAATCATTGCTAATGTTTTCTTACAATATCTCTTACTGATTTTAGGACAATACTTATATTTTTTTGACCTAAACCTAATAAATTTAATTAGTTAGAAAATGTATGCACAACATTTTCTATACTCGTTAATTCATGCAAATGCGTACTTTCTTCTAAATTGTTTTTAGATTCATTATTTGAAACAATACCACGGTTTTTATTGAGGGTTGCTATTTGCACTTCTGGTTGTACGGTATCGTTTGATATTGGCAATAAACTGGAATGAACAGAAGTATAGGTTCTTTTACAATTTAATGAATGCCGCCGAAGACCACTATAAGTTGAAAAACTTTTTATACAATTATATTCAGAGAAGCATTTAATTTTAAGGTTTTTGCCATCATAAAGATGGTGAACTAATCGCATATGAGATATACAGTTACATATTTCACTAAATGTAGTGTTGCAAACATAACATTTGAAATAACTCATTTTTTATAATTCATAAAACTTAAAAATAAAATTTTAAAATTATTAGAAACTTATAAATACAGAAAAAATATAATTACAAATACTTCATTATTCAAATATTCCTTAAATAGGTTGCGCCGATTGTTGTTTTTGTAATAATAATTCAAATTTTGAGTTTATCTCATTAATTCTGTTAGAGGAATTTTTTGAATTTATCTGGTAGGCGTTTATTTGCAAAAATTTCCAAAAATTATTTAAACGACTATCATACTCCATATTAAATATATAAAGGCATTTAAAAACA
This sequence comes from Diogma glabrata, assembly GCA_963693315.1. Taxonomy (NCBI): domain Eukaryota; kingdom Metazoa; phylum Arthropoda; class Insecta; order Diptera; family Cylindrotomidae; genus Diogma; species Diogma glabrata. The sequence goes on along the minus strand of OY856189.1, from coordinate 6,915,519 downwards.
ATGTCAATACATTTCACAACGTCGAACTCAGATGGAACATGTATGATATTATTATCAATATAAATAAAAAACTGTGAAATGGATTTTCTATTATGACCGACTGCTAAAATATGGGGTTGGCTTCCTGATTTTATTTCCAGATACTCTTCTCTATCAAATACAATCTAAACCAAAAAAGGAAAAATTATTAAAAAAATTAAATTATTGTAAGAATTTAAGTTAAACCTCTTTAAAATCAATTATTGCTCTAACCCACACAAGGTTGTACAACTGGTCCAGTAATGGTCCATTACTGGCCGCCAGTAATGCAGCAATGGGCGAGCACTGGCAACCACGACTGGGCCATTAACATAATTTTACTGGATGATAACTTCGGACAATAAACGGTTGCCATTCTTGGGCCAAATACTGGCACCCATGACTGGGCCGTTAAAAAAAATATACATTATTATCATATGTAAATTTAAATAAATTAAATACAATCTAATTTAAAATAAAATAAAAATGACGGAAAAAATTCAAAACTCCCCATACAACTGGTTCAGTTGCAAGAATGGCTGAGTAATGGCAAACACCGCCACGACTCCGCCAGTACTCCGCCATAAAAAAAAATATAAAATAATATTTTTTATACATAAATTTAAATAAATTATTTACAAAATAATTAAAATAAAATAGAAATGAAAATAAATTAGAACATATACCAACCTTTTCTTTATTACCATAGTCTTTCAACCGACAAGGCGAAAACTAAACTATATGTGAAGTTTTTCAAACTATGTATTTCTAAAAGGGATAATACTCTAGTGAAATTTAAAAAAAATGACAGATCGGTAGATTCATGGCTACAGTACTCGCCCAATAACAATAGCCAAGTAATATTTACCATTCATGGGCCATTGCTTGGCCATTCAAAGGTAACAATATACTGGCTATTTTCTGTAAACCATAGATCGGCCGATGATTGGTTCTAGTATTGGCCCAGTAACATTAGCCAAGTACTGTTAACCATTAATGGACTAGTGCTTGGCCGTATGTCAATGTCTGGCAAAACCTACTTGGGAACTGCACTCTCAAATGTGGCCTTTCCTTTCTTGCCTCCTGAAACGGGTGGCAGCAGTCTTAGTAGTTTAAAAAAGTTATCTATCGGTTGAGCCCATTCTGAAATTAGTTATAAAAATCTTTATTAAGTAAATAAAAATAATTTGAAAGTGTTACTATACTAACCATCAGTCAATTTATACTTAATTCCACAAGATATGAGGACTTCATCTAAAAGTACCACATATTTTGGCCACAAAGAAAATAATGACTCTACTGATTTGGGTTCCAAAATGGCGAAGTCATATGATATCTTTAAATACAAAAACATATTAAATAGCTAGAGGTTTTCAAAGCTGCATTAAATTTAAATAAATAGTACTAACAAGATCTACTGAATTGATAAAATAAGGAAAACATTGTTTTATATTCTCCTTATTATTTAGAAATAAATTTCTACGATAAGTGAATGTTGATTTCAATTTAGTAATTATTTCTTGCTTTTGTGTTTTACAATTAGCATTTTTTAAAAATTTCAAATCTTCTAAAATTTGTAATTTGTTCACGTTATCTTCATTTATATCATGTGTAGGCGATTTCGTTTTTCGTATTTGTATTGAACTAAGGTTTAGTTTTTTCCTTTTAGCGTTGTTATTTTTTATTTTTGTGACCAAGTACCCTGGATTTGCGGTTGAGGTACTATAAAAAAAATCCTGAAATAAAATAATATTAATAGATTTTGTTTTTAAAAAAATGATAATTTTATCTTGCTCAATAATGAATTGTTTTAAGGTCTATATAAAAAAAGAAATATTTGGGTACATAAATTTAAATAAAGCACTAAATCAAATAACACCTCTTTTGTTATTATGTAGTTTTGTCCTAAAGTGGCGTTACACACATGAACTGGTGCTGCGTGAGCCTGTTTGTAGGATTCTAATTGATATACGTTAAAATAAGAATATTATGATTATATATAATTTAAGCTAATGTAAATCAATTAAAATATTTTTGGGTGCATGATAAACCAAGATCCCACATAAATATTAATAAAAAAATGTATTACCAGCGGAAGATATTTTAATGACAAAATGATTGCACCATGCAAATTGGCTAACCATATCTGCCAAATATTCTCGTTTGTTTTCTACGTTATCGTTGTCAAAAAACATGCAAGTCTCAAAGTCGGCGGTTGAAATCATAAAGTCACTTAAAACTAAAATTGACAATTATAAAAATATAAGCACCACACTGAGAGAAATAGTATTCTAATATTAAGCAGAACATGTTCTCAAATACAGAAAGTCAATATCGATGAAAATTTTAGACTAAATAACTTGAAATGAGAATTTGTGGCATCAATAAAGATAAAATTGATCAATTTTAGCAATCGAACAATTTTATGAATTAAGATTTATAGTGTCAACCTCATTAATTTATTAGGTGCACAATTCAATTCATTGATTCTACGTTAATGGATTATTCTTATTGTTTAAAGAATTCTATTCTCTAAGTTAACATACAAATTTAGAATTAAATGTAGGAAATTGATTTCTTGAATCATTATTTGCAATTTTGTTTATTTTGAGACATTTATTCTTAAATTTAGATAAAATTAATTTAACAATCGAGAACATAAATGATTTATACAAGTTTTCTTTGCTAATTTTGAGAATAACTTGATTATAGGGCCCATACACTTTTGTATTTAGCACATGGTTTTAACAATATTCCTATCAGTTTATATTTACATGTTGAAGACGGTTTACTTTGTTCTAATTTGTGATTAAAAAGTGTTATTTTAGTGGCAGGAATTATGTGAAATTAAATTTTATAAAAAGTGAAAACGGTGCACATACATGCCTAAATATGCAGTTTTTTGTTTTATGTATGAGTATCATTTTAAACACTGTGATTTTTTTCAAAATAAACTTGAAAAATGTGTTGCGTTTTTATACTAAAAACTAAGAAAAATTTCATTTTCCATTTCATTCAAAATTTTGGTTCAGAATACCCGAGTTAGATTTTCTTCTTTCTTGACAGTGAAAGTATTCGATTCGACCATTATCATTATGTATACACTCAAAAAAGACAATTGAATTTACATTTTTTTTGTAAAATCTGTTTAAATATTGTAAACTTTAAAAAAAATTATGTGAAAACCCACAAACTGGTTGTAAGAAAAAATGCTTCTTTGATTAATTATAAAACTCACAGAGTTTACAAAAAATTTTGTGTATTGTTTATATTTGCAAAATTTTGTGAAAAAGTTTTTGAGTGTATTAATTAATATATTTAAAATTATTGTTGTGAAAAGATTTCGAATTTATAATTTGCCTTAATCTTAACAGTATATGTTATAACTTCTTTCTTGTTGATAATTTTAAAATTGATTTACGTATATATAGTTATTTAGAATATATATATCTTAATAATGATGATAATAAATTATATTTTAAAATTCAAAAATGCAATATCTAATCACAATGGTAAATAAAGTATTAAATAAATTGGAGATAATTTTAAGAAATAATTTTTTAACATTTTTTAATACATTTTAACTATGCATAGTGCGTTTATTTCTTATTATTTTTAGTTAAAGTAAGTTTGATCAGAATAGAGCATGAAAAATTAAATTATTATAATCAATGAAATTATCCAGAAAACAAAATTAAAGACAATGTAAGCTGTGGCAAATTATAGAAAAAAAACACCGTGCAACGTTTGAAGTAAGTGTAGATGAATTTTGCTCCATTGAAACACCATTATAAGTGAGTTTCGTAAATAAATAACATTTAAATATTTGATCTAAATTTTTTTGCAAATTAATATTAAATTTAGGGCAGTTTCAAGCAATTGTACAAAAAAATAATCATTACACTATTTGACAAAATGGCTGACTGATGGCTGATCATACTAAATTATATTAAATTGAGATGCTAAAAATGATTTTTAAAACTGAGGTTAAATTGATAAATCAGGTCCGCATATTTACATTGCATACACAACATTATATTAATTCCAAAAAAATTGTATTTCCAGAATCCGATGGGTGTCAACTTTGACCTAATATTTGCCTCGAATACTAGAGCTACCTACCATCAGAAAAAAAAACAATATATTTCGGCGCATTATGTCAAAGTTAAATTTCATCCTGCATTATACAGATTAGTAGGGACGTTTTATTGGCATCAAAATTGAAAATACAAGATCAAAATATTTCAAATATGTTATAAATTTAATATTTTCATAATTATATTGTTGTATGAAAATAGTTTTAACTAATATTCTTTAAAAAAGTTTAATTAACAAAAGTTAAAAATAATTTTTAAGTGATCTTAAACCCTAAAAAAAAGAGATCTAAAACACTTGCGAAAACGTAACAGTTAAGTTATACGGAAAATTAAACAAAAATTAAAAATATCAATATAGTTGATTAAATAATATAATTAATTATAAATAGTTTTACATGCTTTAAATACTACATGTTTTTAATTTCAACAAAATTTACTGGCATGTAAATAAACTAATAAACTAATTTGTAAGTAAACTTAAATAATTGAATATGTATTTATAATGACTATATATTTTAAAAATAAATTAATTTTTAAATATTAATTGATATTATGTCTTTTAACTTCTTATTTGGAATGATTGAATTTGGCAATAAAAGTGTATCCCCCTCAAGTGTATCCTACAAAATATTACAACAGAGAATATACATATATATATATATATATATATATATATATATATATATATATATATATATATATATATATATATATATATATATATATATATATATATATATATATATATATATATATATATAATATATATATATATTTATATATATATATATATATATATATATATATATATATATATATATATATATATAAATATATATATATATATATATATATATATATATATATATATAATACATATATATATATATATATATATATATATATATATATATATATATATATATATATATATATATATATATATATATATATATATATATATATATATATATATATATATATATATATATATATATATATATATATATATATATATATATATATATATATATATATATATATATATATATATATATATATATATATATATATATATAAATATATATGTATATATATGTATATATATATATATATATATATATATATATATATATATATATATATATATATATATATATATATATATATATATATATATATATATATATATATATATATAATATTAGAGAATAATTATACTCAATTCAACGTTATTAAAAAATGTAATCGAGAAAACTTGTGTTAATTTGACCTTTTAATTCTGAACTATAGAAGAATTATACTTCAGTTGATCTGAAATAACAATAAAAAAATCTTTGAGCGCATACTTATTCTTTTATAAAGTATATTTTAATCTTTAAAATAACCAAATATACTCAAAATGAATTTAATTTTGAAAAGATTTAACACTTTTTAACTCATATTTTATTCTCGATTTTAAAATAAAATATTCTCAATAACAGAAAATTTAGTCACAAAAGAAGTTTAATTTTAAAAATGGTTTACAATTTCATAAATTAAAGATTTATCATATTAATAGTATAATTCTCTAAATAAGAAACTGTATTTGAATAAATCATACTATAAATTCTCAATATCAGAATGTAAAATATTAACAAATTGTCGTAGCTGTATTCTACAAATAAGAATAATTTGAGAAAAGTTATTCTTGGCGCACATTTAAGCAACTTTTATGCATAATTTTACACCTATTTTAATTGAATTGAGCAATCTTTTTTTTCAGTGCAAGCATTTTTAATTATTAATATATTAATTTTGAACTATACCAGCTATCATAATATCCTCATATGAAAATGTTAGTTCATTGAGAACGCTTTACAATTTAATGTATTTAGCTTCATTTTTAAATTGAAATTTTATAAATTTTGAGCACATTTTAAAATAAATCTTCACTTACTTCAAATATCCATTTATCCACTAAAAAAAATAACTTTTATTAAACGCACTTTAATTTAAATTGATTAATATTTTGGGTAAACAATTTTATCAATAATAATCACACTATCCATATATGATGCGCTTTCAACAATAGTCACAATGCGCTTTCAACAATAGTCACAATAAAACTGAAATATAATTATTAATCAATTAATCATCAATAATATAATAGCCGTAAGTCTATCCTTCTATACGAGCGTAACGGATATCTTATCTATCCTTTAGTCTATTGATCAAATATAGTTCAAATTGGTATATTGGTAGCGCGCTCGACTGATGATCTATAGCACACATGGCCAAACCGCGGCTCGCGAGCCGCATGCGGCTCTTTGAAAGAATAAATGCGGCTCTCGAAAAGAAATGAAAAAATTAAATATTATTTAATAATTCATAAAAATTGTAACAAAATTAGAAGTAATACATATAATTTATAATGCTGTTTAATATAATATGATTTAATACAATCATATTATTATATTTAGGTCCGTCCTGTCGAAGTTACTACTGTTGGAGGTTTTTGCGGCTTTGTTTTAGTTTGATACTACTTTACTTCGCGAATCAAGTTTATAATCCGCTGTTATAAATAAATTTAACTAATTTTATTATTTAAGGTTATACGTTTAACATATTCTAGTGGACTACAAATAAAATCACCTGCATTTGTCTCAAATTAATGCACAAAAATCTTTCTCAAAATCAAAAGTCTTTCCTTTTGGATTCGTTTGTTTTTCAATGATTATCTTTTTCTGCGATTTTTTTATAAACAATATTTTTGATATTTTATCTTTAGGCAATTTGCCGACGTTAAATTTAATGTACCCTTCAATATTAGAATTAAAAAATGAATAAGTTCATAATTAAATAGAATTAAAATACACGTGCAAATCCGACATATGCTACCTCAACCGCTTCTACATATACGACAGTAAGATATTGCCCTAATACAAAACAATGAATAATTGACCGTAATAACGAAATTAAAAACATTAATGTACAAATTGCAAGAAACAAACGGTGATTTCATTGATTTAATGGAACATATCAGAAATTTCCTCAAAGGAAAAGAAAAACACTATCTGGAATTAAAGGATGATGAATGGATTAATGTTTTTGACTAATATAATGGAGCATCTGCAATCCCTCAACCTAGCATTACAAGGAAAAGATAAAGTTATTACTTATATTACTCAAACGATTCTGAGTTTTATTAAAAAAATTCAACTTTTTCAACGAGATTTAACAACATAAGTGTTCAACCACTTTCCTCGTCTGAAGAACATACTCTCTAAAATTAATGATAACAAACTGAGTGAATACGACAGTAAATTAGCAGAATTATTGAAAGACTTTCATTTGCGATTTAATGATCTGAATAATTTAAATATTTCTCTTAATTTACTTGTAAATCCATTCGAGATTGACATTATTAACGAGGACTTATTAATTCCTTGTTATATTTTGAATGAGAGGGCCTCAGGAGAAATGGCATTACTAGATCATATTCTTAAAATGCATCACAAAGCCAAATGCACCACAATCTCCAAATGACTTTTGGAAACTAGTGTCTCAATCAAAGTACCCCAATTTTGAAAAAGCAGCTGCCAGATTACTGTCCATATTCGGTACAACATATTGTTGTGAATCACTTTTTTCAACAATGAAGTTTATAAAATCAAACCACCGAATCAAACCAACTTACAAATGAGCATTTAACGGAATTATTTCATACTGCGCTAACAAACTATGAACCAGATTTCAGAAAATTCACGGCCAAGTTACAAACAAACATGCCATCTACCAGCAAGCATGTCATGTAACAAAATTTAAATATGTATTTGTATGGATTTTTAACCATAAGTACATATTTGGTTTTCAATAAAATAAATATTTCCAAACAACTGATAATTTTGAAATTTTTTATTTTTTATTTTGGCTCTCGTAACGAGAGATTATTGTACTGCGGCTCCACGTGTAGTGAAGCTTGGCCATCTCTGATCTATAGATTGTAAGTTCGAAACCTAAATATTGCGATTTTTTTTATTTTTTTTTTTTAAATAACATTAAAATTATTGGTTTTTTACACACTCTTATTTTATTCATATAATTAACACTGTTTGCCGTTGGCACTTGGCGTAAGTTTTCAAATAACATAATGTCAATCTCTTGTTACTTTACGCAAATAACTTATTTAATAAGTTTAATAAAAAATTAAAGAAAACAAAGCTTTTTTTAATTTTACTGTTACTCTATATATATTTCAGCTTGTTAGGCCATCTTCTGGAGTCAAGAAGATGGCCTAACAAGCTGAAATATATATAGAGTAACAGTAAAATTAAAAAAAGCTTTGTTTTCTTTAATTTTTTATTAAACTTATTAAATAAGTTATTTGCGTAAAGTAACAAGAGATTGACATTATGTTATTTTATTCATATTCATACATACATTTCGTTTTACGATAATGCAGTTTTTAATTTTTTTTTAAATAACATTAAAATTGTTTTTTTTTGTTCATAAATTCATTATTTTCTTTAAATAACTTTAAAATTATTGTGCTTTTTTATTTTATTATTCATGAATGAATTCATATAAATAAATAATTCATATATGTATAAATAAAACTTATATAAAATTTTGTTTTTGGATACTTAGAATTATCGATAAAGTAGTTCTTTAAAGTTAGTTAAAAAGTTAAGTTGTCTTTTGCCATAATTTGTTCAAATTAAAATCATTATAATCATTTCGATATTTACATTTCGATATTAAGAATAACAACAACTACTATAAATAACATTAAAATTATTGTTTTTTTACACACTTTTATTTTATTCATACATACATTTCGTTTTACGATAGTGCAATTTGATCGATAATGCAGTTTTCATAGCATTTTATTGCACTGTCATTTCCCGTTTCGTTCAAATTATTATAATTTCAATATTAACAAGAAAATTAATTAGTTTTTTGACAGGCAGTGCTAAAAATCATATAATAGTGGTTTCCGATAATTATTTGCCATAATTTCATTCCTGTGAACTAAATTAAGGAAAAACAAAAACTACTATTTGAGTATGTATTTCTCTTGCAATATAACAGCTTTATCATAAAAGATCGTGTGACGTCATTTTGTTTAGTTATGAATGCAATCATTATAGAATGCATTTAGGGATTTTATTTTTTTATTTTAATTAAGTTACATAATACATATATTTATAATTTTTGTTGATGTTTTATTAATAAAACCTTTTTTATTTTGAATTAGTCACAAGATATGTAATATTTATTATGAAAAATAGATCGAATTTTTTTTAAAGGAATAATAACCTTTTTTTAAAGGAATAATTTTTACATTAAATAGTAAAGTTGGTAGATGGTTTTTATAATAAGTTTATTAAAAAAGAAAAGAGGAAACAAATTGATGAAAGTACATGATTAAAGGTCTATTTCCTCACTTTTTGACACAACATTTCGTAAAATACTAGCGCTATTATGGCAGGTCCAGAACCAGAAAATTGTTCTTTAGTACAGCGAACATAACAGCATAAAAAAATATAGATTTTTAACAATTTTTAAAAACAATATAGGTTGAAAACATTTGATATTTTATACAAAAAACAGTTTAGGTTATAATATACATTTATAATTTAAACCGATTTAATAAAATGAACTTTAAGAAACTCAGTACGAAATTTCGTTGTCATTGTCGATGTAAATGTAAAAATGTCGATGTCGATGTAAAAATCATAGAATATTTTTTTTCCATCATTATTTTTGCATAGCTTCATTTTCTGTAAATAAAATATAGAAGAACAAAAGCTGCTATTTCAGTATTTTCTTATTATTATTAGCCCGCGGGATACCCCCTAGTTTTGTATATTTTTGGAAATTTTTGTTTCAATAAAGTAAATTGTATCTTTCAAAAATAGAATTTACCCAAAAATTGGAAAAACGACTAAATTTTATATATTTCAGTACAATTTTTTAAAAATTTTTATCAGGGACTCCCCGGCTTATAAAATTTTAAATTTTGGTATAAAATTTTGATCTTAAGATTTAAATTTATATTTTTGGTTTAAACTTTATATGTTTTTTATATAAATTTAACTCCAAAATATATTGTATACATAAATTGTTTAATTTTAAGTACCAAAAATGAGTAATTTTTTTTTACACTTTCGTAAACTATAAAATTTAAGCTGAATTAGTTTAAAAAAGTCCGAGCAGCAGGTATATCCGCTAGAAATAGGTAGATTTCGGGATCAGACAGTTATGTGTGCAATTAGAATCGGATTTATCAGATTACTTTATAAAAAATACTAATTAAAAACAGAAGCATTAAACTAACTTTAAAAATAAACATTATTTTATACAGTTTTTGGGCTCTAGGCACTTAACCTGTACCCCGATATGGCCAATTGTCAAACATATTCAGGAGAGTGTTTGCCGCAACATACGCAGAAAATATTTTTAGCGTAAGTGAAAAAATGCGACCGGGTATGCGACCAGATAGCCAAAGAACCTTTTATTGCAGATGTCTGGCTTTTCAAAAAATGATAGAAATATGTTCAAATAATTAATATTTTTAAATTTTGTTTACATATTTTGCCCCAAACGGCCGTTATAACGCTTTGTTTTTGACAGTTTTAAGGCTCTAGACTCTTAACCTGTACCCGGATATGGCCAGTTGTCGAACTTATCCAAGGGATTGTTTTCCGCAACTCGCTCAGGAAAAATTTTTGGTCTAGGTCGAAAAATGCGACCGTGAGAGTGCCGCTAAATTCCGTTATACCTCATATCGTTATATATATATATAATTTTTTTTTTTTGTTTTTCCGTCTCCGCTTTACATATATAGTCGTTTGGCATCAAAATTTTTCCGAAATTCCGAGATGACGGTCATTGTTGTTTAACTCAATAAAATTCAGTTGCTGTTTAACTCAATAAAATTAAATAAAAATTCTTATTAAAAAAAATAAAGTCAATAAAAAGAAGTTAAACAACAAAAATAACATAATTTGATATTTAATTCGATCGTTCTGTTTTTATTGCAATAGTGCCTTACAGTTAAGTGTATAAAGTTGATAAAAGGAAGTTATAACTTATAACATATAGTGTAAAGAAATACAAGCTGATATTGAATTATAGCATTAATTCAATAGTTCTGTTGTGATTGCAATAGTGTCTTAATTTGTTTCTGAAAGTAAAGGATAAACAGTTGCATTAAGTTTTGTTTCTAGAAGTCTGTATTGTTGCATCTATACTGTTTCTAACTAACAACTGTAGTTTTGCTTAATTTTACAATGGTTTGTGTGACTTGCACCCAACCAATATCTCGACAAAGAAAGGGCGCTAAGTGTGTTAAATGTCTATCTGACTATCATGTTTTGTGTGCTAATATATCTACCGATCTATGGATTCAAATCAAAAACGGATTAATACAGTGGATTTGTCTTAAATGTCGTTATACTTCACCTCTAAATACTTCTTTACATACCTCAAACCTTGAACAAATAGAAGTAGTTGACGATGATATGAATGACCTTCAGGAAGCCGTTTCTATGTTTTCAAAGGAAATTCTATCGGTAAAACAAAAACAAGAGGATTGTGCAAACAGTATTAATTGTCTCGGTCTGAAGTTCGAAAAAATTATTAAAATGTCAATATTTGTCGACGAACATGAAAAAAAGATAAAAACTTTAGAAACTGAGAATAATAAACTTACGAAGGAAATCGCATCATTAAACTTGAAATTCGAGCAACAAAATCAGGCATTCAATTCGGAGTTAAACACAATTAAATCAACTCTTTGCCATCATGAGGAAAACTCTCGTAACCAAAACATTTTGATGCACGGAATACCTATTAAGGAAAACGAAAACCTATTACAAATTGTCAACACCATTCTAGTTTTCCTTAAGATACCTTCTTGCAACGATCATATTATCAAGGCTAACCGCATCAAAACCAAAAGCGAAACAACTATCAAACCTATTCTGGTCCAGTTTGATCACGTACAAATCAAGGAGAAAATTTTGGATGCCTTTAAAACAATCAAGACAGATTTGAATAGAAATCTTTTGACTACGGATATTGGGTTTATTGAGGTTAATAGTGATATGCAAAAAAATACATTTTTTTAACAAATCATCTGTCAACATTCATGCAACAGCTATTAACTAAGGCCAAACAGTTGAAACATGTCAAACACTACCAATACATATGGGCTCAAAACGGTAACATTCTTGTTAGAAAGAATAATGCCTCAAAAATAATTAAAATAATATCTGAGGAAACAGTAAATCAGCTGTTGAACAGTTATATGTAAATACGTAATATTCCAGATAAGTATTGTTTTTATTTCTAATAATTTTTAGTTCATTTGCTTTTCTTTGATTGATTGAGTTTATGTGATTTTGTATTTTATACTTGAATATTTAACAAATCTGTAGTTTAAATTTTTCTTTTTCTTATAGAACACATATTAGGACACAAATAAATAAATAAGTGATTTATTGTTACAAATTAATTTATTTCGTTATATAATGAATATATACTTACAAAATGTAAATGGGTTGCGAACGAAGACAAATCAATTTTACCAAAATATTCTGAATTCGGACTATGATGTTATTTGTTTAGTGGAAACTCGTTTGGATGAAAGCATTTATAATGGTGAGCTGTTTAATAATAAATTTAATGTTTATCGAAGAGACCGAGACAATACACACTTCCCTAACAAAGTAGGTTTCGGTGGTGGCTGCATGGTTGCTGTCAACAAAAAATTGGCCTCGTTTAGATTACTCGAGTGGGAGTCTGAATTTGAAGAAATATGGGTGTGTTTAAAAACTAATAACAAAAATCTTTACCTTAATACGACGTATCTTTATCCTGAAACAAAACCTCTAGAATACGTTAAATACTTTGACAATATCAATACAATAGTGAATGATAACAAAGCTCACAGTAATTTTATCATTATTGGTGACTTTAATATACCAACTACTAAATGGTTTTCAACAAACGATAATTCTCTTAAGCCGCTGTATGATTCAAGTATACCTGGTCAAGCACTTATGGAAACAATAAGTTTATCTGGTTTGAACCAGTTTAATGGCATAACCAACTTCAACAATGTAACTTTGGATCTTGTGCTGACAAACCTTGACCCAGGTAACATACAAGTTTCTAATGCCTTGCAAGCTTTGACTAAGGTCGACCGTCATCATCCGCCATTACATATAACCCTCAATCTTTCAAAACAGTCGTTTATCAAGGACAAGTACTTACCGTCTTTTGATTTTAAGAAGTGCGATTATACGGTCCTCAACTATAATATAACTGACATAAATTGGGACAATCTGCTCTGTAGCTTAAATACTAATGACGCAGTTGCGAAGTTTTATTCAATTTTATACAGTCTTATAAATACGAATGTTTCTAAATCTGTCAGAAAGAATGATAGCTACCCACCTTGGTTCTCCAAAAAAGTAATAGGTTTGATTGAACTAAAAAATCATTTACATAAACGATACAAAAAAACACTTGATCCGGAGTATAAAAATCTTTTCTCAATAATCAGAAAACAAGTGCAGCGTGCAATGAAAGCGTGTCATTCTAAATATATCGAGAGTATTGAAGATAAGGTAAAAACTGATCCAAAAATGTTTTTTAGCTATTCCAAAAGCAAAAAAAAGTCCAACAACATACCTGCATCTATGCGTCTTAATGATATAAAAGCAACCGGAGTAGATGAAATAGCAAACCTCTTCGCCTCTTACTTCAGTTCTATTTATAACAAGAATGCCATACCTACCGATGACGTCAGTAGTAACCTACAAAATCATCCACAATTCACAGTCTCAGAGGATGAAGTTCTTTTAAACCTAAAACAAATAGATACATCTAAAGGAAGCGGGCCAGATGAAATACCTCCTATATTTATTTTTAACACAGCTCTATCACTCTATAAACCTCTTGCTATAATCATGAACAAGTCTTTCAACGAAAACACGTTTCCCTCTAGATGGAAAGAAGCAAAGGTAATTCCTATTTACAAGAGTGATGACAGTAGCGATATAAAAAATTATCGACCCATTTCCATTCTAAACTGTTTCGCTAAGGTTTTCGAGAGAGTCATGCACGTTAAACTATTTGGTCTAGTTCAACATTTAATTTCACCCAGACAGCATGGTTTCTTTAAAAAACGGTCCACGTTGAGTAATCATATTGCATTTACCGAGTATGTTTTTGAATCAATCGATTCTAATGAAGGTGTAGAAGTCATCTATACTGATTTCTCTAAGGCGTTTGATAAAGTTGATTTTCAAATTTTATTATCCAAGCTTAGTAATTACAATTTATCTGATTCTACTATTGCATGGTTCAAGTCATATCTATCGCATAGAAAACAACATGTTGTCGTCAATCAAACAAGATCCTTCTCATTTTCTCCAACTTCTGGTGTTCCACAGGGGTCAATACTTGGTCCACTGCTTTTTATCATTTTCATAAATGACGTTCTTGAAATCCTTAAGTGTGAGGCTCTACTTTATGCTGATGATATGAAAATTTTTGTCAGAGTCAAAACACTTGATGATTGTGTTAAACTTCAGCTGGACCTTAGTAATCTGCAATTGTGGTGTGTTGCCAACAACCTTCATTTGAACGTGGATAAGTGTTTCTGTTTAAAGATCAAACCACGACTTTTTCATTGTGGATATACTTACGAAATAGGGAATAACATATTGGCACTCAAAGATAATGTGAATGACCTTGGTATTGTGATGGATAACAAATTTAGCTTCAACCTACATATACATAACATCGTTAACCGCGCAAATAAATTTCTGGGATTTTTAATGAGAATAGGATCAGATTTTAAAAATAAAGACTCATTTATCTCCATTTATAACTCTTACATAAGAAGTATTCTTGAATACAATGCAACTATATGGAATCCTCTCTATCAGATTCATAAAGATGAAGTTGAGAGAGTCCAACGTAAGTTTACCCGTTTTTTAAACTTTAAATTAGTCATTCCTAAAGAGTCCTACTTAGGCCGGCTTAAACGTTACAATCTAATGTCTCTGGAAACACGTAGAACCTTTATAGACGAAGCTGTGCTATTTAAACTAATTAACCATCTCATTGATTTTTCATCACTGCATCTTATACATTACCGACAACATGATAATTATAAACTGAGAAACCAGCTTTGTTTGCGAATAAATACCTTTGACAGCAATTTACGTAATAACTCACCATTAATAAGAATGCAATGTAACCATAATGCTAAATTTAACAACATTGATTTGTCTTCGCTTGAATATTTTCAATGTTTTTGTAAATAAATGTTTTTGTAAATAAATAAATAAAAAAAAAAAAAAAATAATAATTAAAAACAATAAATTGCAATAGGTAGATTTTTATATGAAATCTACCTAAAACGCTCAACTCTTTTTGTAGGATTAAAAATTATTCCAAAATTTCTTACCGTGTATCTTTAAAAATTTGTTGCCCTAATCAAACTTTGTTTGTTTTTGGATTGTATCGTTCTCCTAATTCACCTGAGAACATTAATTTATTTCATGATCTGTCTGAAAAGATAGATAGGTTAGCTCAGTATCCTAATGCTAAGTTTATTCTTATAGGGGACTATAATGTTCATAATAAAGGATGGCTCATACACAGCTCCTCTACTGATGCGATAGGTAAACAGGCTGAGCTCTTTGCTCTTTATCATAATTTCACTCAGATAATAGACCAGCTTACCAGAGTTCCTGACATTCCTGGACAAAGTAGCAACTTACTTGACTTGTTTTTGACAAATGATCCATGCTTAGTACAATTTAAAGTATCAGAGCCTTTAGGTGGGTCAGATTATAATTTGATCTCCACTAAATTAAATATACAAATTCTTAAACAATTTAAAGCGAATCCCCGTCTTGTTTGGGATTACAAAGCGGCGGATTTGCAAGGACTTAAAATCTTCTTCAAACGCTTTCCTTGGAAACCTAGTTGTCTTACTGGCCAAGATCCAAACAATGCTAATATTAATTTTTCTGAAATTATAGGTGAAGGCATGCGTAGATTTATTCCTAATAAGTTGATCATTCCGAAGGTTGATCTATGGTTTTCGAGTATATGCAAAAAAGCAATCAAAGCTAAAAAAAAGGCTTTTCGAAAGTTTTTCCAAAACAAAACTGATGAAAACCTTAGTGAGTATCGAAAAGAGAGGAATTTATGTAGGAAACTAATAGATGGAGAGAAAAATCTATTTAATTTGAAAAAAGCTTCTAAATTTGCTGAGCACCCAATTGGATCGCGTAACTTCTTTAAAGCCGCTAAGGCTATCCAAGGCAATTTCTGTAAATCTTCTCTTCCTCCTCTTATTGATAGAGACATACCTATTATTGACCCAAAAGAAAAGGCTAATTTGCTAGGACATATTTTTTCTATAAATTCTACCTTAGTCGAACCCAATTTCCAACCTAGACCTATTCCTAAAGCATCGCTCAAAAGGAAGCGAATAATTTTTCGTAAAAACATTATTCGAAAAATGCTTTTACAAATTAATACCAACAAGGCATCTGGGCCTGATAATATTCCTCCAATTATACTTAAAACGTTTGCTAGGGAGCTAGCACCTATCCTCACTAAAATATTTTATTTGTCTTATAAGAAAGGGATTTTTCCTGTAATATGGAAAATTGCTAGTGTACAGCCAGTAGCAAAAAAGGGTAGCAAAACTGACCCATCCAATTACAGATCCATTTCAATTTTGTCAGTAGTATCTAAAGTTTTTTAGAAATATATAAATTTTAATTTAATGAGCTTCTTAGAGTCTTCCAAATTACTTAATGAAAGACAATACGGCTTCCGAAAAGGAAGAGCAACAAGAGATTTGCTTTCGTTTGTTACTCATCTTTGGAACAAATCCCTTGAAAACTTTGCTGAGACTTTCGGTGTTGCTCTTGATATTTCCAAAGCATTTGACAAAGTTTGGCACAACAATCTTATATGCAAATTGAGATGTTATGGTTTAGATGAGCCACTAATTTCCTGGATGCAAAGCTTTATATCTGAGCGAAAATTTCGAGTCAATGTTGACGGTATTTCATCGGATGTATTTTCGACTAATGCAGGAGTTCCTCAAGGTTCCGCTTTGTCCCCAACTCTTTTTCTTATCTATATTAATGACTTGTTGGTTTCAACAATTAATCCTATCCATAGTTTTGCTGATGATAGCACTCTTCATGCATCTCATGTTGCACCTAGATCGTATTCACCTTTAGCGCTTAATAACTGTAGATCAAATTTGATAGATTCATTAAACGTTGATCTTAAAACTATCTTTGATTGGGGTGTTACTAACAGTGTTGAATTCAATACGTCCAAAACACAAGTTTGCCATTTTTCAAGATTATCAACACCTAATCCTTTTCCATTGAAGTTTGATTCCAACGTTTTGATAGAGAAAGAGTCCGTGAAACTTCTAGGAGTTGAGGTTGAAAATAATATGAAATGGAATTCTCATATTTTTACCCTAGCAAAAAGCGCTGTTCAAAAATTGGAGTTTTAAGGACGATGTCGTAAGTTTTTCAGTAGCGAACAACTTCTTTTAATATACAAATCTTTTATACGTCCCTGCATGGAATATTGTTCTCACATATGGGGTGGAGCATACTTATGTAGTTTGAAGTGTCTTGATTCTGTACAGCGGAGAGCAGTTAAATTGATTGGTAATTCAAATCTTACTAATGACCTTGATTCCTTGCAGCATAGAAGAAATGTTGCTGATTTGACGATTTTCTACAAATATATCATGGATGAACGGGTTTCTGAAGAGATCAAATCGATTTTACCTAAGCCTGCAAACCTATCGCGTCATACCAGAGCATCGGTAGCGGCCCATCCTTTTACGGTTCAAATAATTAGATGTAGAACTGTAGCCTTACAGCGCGACTTTTTCAACAGAGTCTCTCATCTCTGGAATTCATTACCTTCGTGGGTTTTCCCTGATAACTTTAACCCTCAAAAGTTCAAAGTCAACGTTCATAAATTTCTAAAAGAAACTTAATTCTCAATTGATTATAATCCCTAGTTGGCATGGTATTTTCGGATATTCAGAGACGTTAATGTATAATTAATTATATTAACACTAAACATGCCTAACTTCCAATAAAAAAAAAAATGGGCTCTTTTGATTGTAAGAATAACCTTAGTAATAATGAATTGATGATAGTGCTATGCATATCTCGTAATTTATTCTCTGACTCTTATTCTAAGCTTGCTGATAGTGCTCAACGTTACCCGAGTGACTAATATCCGTGGCAATTGGACACGGATGTTTAAAAATTCAAAATTTGAAATGAAAAATTCAAAATTTGAATTGAAAAATTCAAATATATGTTTACTATCAATAATAATTTTTTAACATTATATTTTTCTTGTTTGATCTTGTTTGATCAGTTTCAAGTAAGCTTGTTTGATCTCTAACTTATTTGATCGCTAATTTTTCTTATATCCGAACTGAGCAGCTAGAGTTCTGATTATTTTTCATTCATGTATTTAAAAATAAAAATTGAAAATTATATGCTAGCATTTCTCATTACCACTTTTTAAAATCATTGCTTCTACGTCAACAAAATGTCTACGCAAAAACTTTATTTATAAGCGTAGCGAAGCATGCCGGGCCCTCCTAGTTAATTTTAAAGCATGAATAGAACACATTGAAATTTCATCTATAATAATGATTGATGCATTATTAATATATGTGCCATGTACACTGTTTGGAGTTATATTTGGCATTGAATTCTCTAATAATGGAATTGGTAATTTGAAAACATTATGCAAAGTTCGCCCCCCAATCAAAAGAGTTGATGCAATACCACTGAAGGCAGTTACAATACACGAAAGATTTAAATGAATTAAATTTATGAATGATTGCCGTTTGAACAAAAGTTTTGCCACAACCGTTTTGCATGAGCCACCGCTGCGACCAAAATTAGGAGAGGTTTAAAAAAACGTGTGATGGCTCAAAATGTTTGTTATAATTTTCTCTTTGCAATGAAACGTGGCGTTTCAAAATTTTTCAAAAGGGCGCCTTCAAAATGGAGCGTTTATTCCAGGGTTGCTAATATACACGTATAAAACGTATAAAACGTATATAACGTATAATATGATTTTTTTTTTGAAATTCATTCATAAGAAATTAAAAATTACTTCAGATATTAATTATATTTTTAGTAAAAATATATATATTTTAGTAAAAATATAATTACGTAGTTATAAATTATTTATAAATTTTATAATTTATAACAAAAACTATTTAAATTCTAGATGTTATTTTAATGTATATTTTTATACTTTATACGAAAAACTATGTTACTGTACATTAAACTGGTTAATAATTTTTAATTCACTAGATTTGAATATTGAAAATTTTGAATTATTTATTAGAGATTTTTTTGAGCACTTAAACTCAAGCAATTAAGTTATTTATGAATTTTTCAACACGTATACTATATGATTTTCTTTCATTTTGATTCCAACATTTACTTAATGGGAAAGATTTTGGATTAGAAACATTTTGCACATGAAATTAATTATTTGGTATCATGAAATGTTATTGAATATAATCCAGCTTCAGCTCATCCCATCTAATAAGAACAGCTGGGACAGCTTATGCTGTTGCAGAATAAATGTCGTTTTTTCCATAGCTGTTAGGGAAACTATTAGAGATTATTAGAGGGATGTTTTTAAGAAACTTTGTTGTGTGAATCCGAGTTGCACCACTTCCAATTAATAGGGACAGTTTGAACATATCAGGTTCTTGCAGATCAAATCTTCTTTTTATAAAAAAGTTGTAATAGTTAAAATATGTATTTACGTCAAACGAAAAAGTATAGTGAGAAGTTTATTGAGTAAATTTAATTTTGGTCTTTGATGAATAATAGGAATGGTTGGGAAGGTCAGATTATTACAGACGAAATTTGTTTTGAAAACAAATAATTATATTTTGAAAAGAAGCATTTACGTTAGTTAAATGTGGTAGTTTTCTGAACTAATAGGAATAGTTGGGTAAGAAATTATCATGACGACGCTATATTTTCTAAAGCAACTATTCCTATTAGTACAGAAATCTAGGCTTTATAAATATTAAATATCACGAGTACGATGAATAATACGCCCGCGATAATATTCTATATAAATGTATTTTTATTTATTAAGAATTTTACTTTTATACGGTATAAAGCGTAAATGATTGCGTGTTTTATACTGTACGTTTTAAACGTTTTATACGTACGTATAATACGTGTTTTATACGTTACCGTATTATACGTTACAACCCTGGTTTTTCCAGTATTTGAAGTTATTACTTTAAAAACGTTTTCTAGCCGACATTTGCTTTATGACTTCACTAAAAATAAAAAAATAAAAAACTTAAAAAAAATAGAACCGACTTCAGAAAAAACAAAAGAGGCACAAAAAAGCAGGGTTGCTAATATACACGTATAAGACGTTTTATACGTCACACGTATAAAACGTATATAACATATAAAACGTATAAAATGTTTTTGTTTTTGAAATTCAGGTCGTTTTTTTCCACAATGTTTTTATGTATGTTGGGAGCATACAGTGCCGGATCAAGCTATTTCAGCGCCGGGTGCAGATTAGGTAAATGGCGCCCTCAAATTAAATTATATTGTAAGATAATATATTCAAAAATCAATGCAATAATTGTTTTAATACGAAGTATTGGGTAATAGAAATTAGAATATGTTTCACTGTCACACCAACACATAGAGAGCTTTTAAGATCTAGATCCCACAACAACATGCGTTCAAGTATTAAACGCTTTTTATGATTGGATTAACATTTTCTTTTATGGTTTTTCAAATGTTGGATATTTAGACAAAAAATTTTATATAATAAAACATGATATATGCCAAAATTTCATGATAATATGTGGAAAATAGAAACAAAATAAAAAAATTATTTTTTTTTAAATTCAAATAACATAATTAAAACTAAGTTACTAATAATCTAGCTGATGGAATACTCCTCATTCATGTGACGTACTTCCGTGGTCAATGCTTAAAGTTCACAAATAGAGTTAGGTATATATATATATATATATATATATATATATATATATATATATATATATATATATATATATATATATATATATATATATATATATATATATATATATATATATATATATATATATATATATATATATATATATATATATATATATATATATATATATATATATATATATATATATATATATATATATAGAGGTATATCTTCGAGCAAACAACTGCACAGTAAATAAAAATTTATTTTAATAAATAAAAGATGTTATACGAATTTATTTCAAATATTGTAACGATTATGGAGTGCGATGTAAAAAAATCTATTGATACTTTTCATACTGGAAAATGGTTCTGCTAACGCAATACAAACTGAATAACACCTAAATAAGTTTCTGAAGATAAAAACAGAATTAAATAATTTTATCTAATACGAAAATAAAATAAAAACTACACAGTCTATGATAGAGTAGGTAAATAAACAAATTACAAAATATAGATTTCACACCTAGGTGCGAAGTTTCAAAGATTGTGTTATGTTTTTTGCTATTTAATTTTTGACTAGCATAAAAAAGGTTGCGTTGGCGATAGATTATTTTAAAATAAACGATACAGTTAGTTGAACATTAACGGTGACAGAAGTTATTGATAATATAGCATTGAAACGGTATAATTATATGAGATAGTCATAAATAGTTTATACAATGTGAAAAAAATAATAGTAAACTGATTAAGAAAGAGGAATGAGATAAATGGACGAATAATATTTATAACGTAAAGAAAATCCATTGTTTAAGTTTATTAAATCTAGAAGTTGAACGTTAAATCTAGAAGTTGAATACAATAAAAATTATTAAAAAAAACTATGAATAAATGTGAAAATAAAAATAACATTAATTTGTAAGAAAGAATAATTATAATATGAAAATCAAAAATACTATAACATTCGTATATTATACGAATGTTATGTTGTAGTAAATAAAGAATCACATATGCTCACTTTTATGGCTTTATTTTCAGAATACTCTTTTATTGCCAGTTCGTATTTTCATAAATAAGAAATTTCAGATTCAATTGATATAAGAGAAAAGGCAACTAACCTCTCCCGCACATGCTCTATCACCTGGTGTAATTTAGAAAAGCTCCTTTCAGCGGGAGCTACTGTTAATGGCAGTATCTTAGCTTTAAATAAATTCGGAAAATATCTTGCATGTTCTGCAAATATAGAAAGTGTAAAATTTTCTACAGAAGTTTCAAATATTTTTAAATCTAATGTTTTTTAATTAAAATATGTTATATAAAAAGCCATATCTATCATTGTGGACAGGTCATCTGTAAGAATAAATCGTTCTAATGAATCAATAGCAATATCAATAAAGATATACCGGGTGATTTTTTTAACCTGAAACTTTCAAATATCTCGAAAAATAAGCACTCTACGGAAAAAATGTCCATATTCAAAATTTAATCATTCCGCGGTGGAAACACATTAGTGCAAAAAAATAGTCCCCCTACCCCCTCTCTTTGTAGGTGGGCGGGGTAACTTTGAATCTAAAATAGGAACCCAAATTTTTTATTGCAGATATGGATTCTACGGCTAAAAGTACGAACGCTTTTACTAAAAAAATTTGTTCGATTCATGATAGATGGCACTGTAATCGACGAAATTCAATTTTTTCGATTTTTTTTACTAAGAACATATGCTTACGATTTTGTAATACATTTGAAATAAATATCACGTTTTCATTGTAAAAAGTTTATTAATGTAAATGGCTGGTGAATAAACAAGTTTTAGCTTAAAATAAGTGTTCAAAATGATGCCCTTCAATTTCAATGCACTTACTAATTCGCTCTTCAAATGACTGTACACAACTGAGAAGTGTGTCTGCTTGAATTCCGGCACAAGCATTTTTGATTCGCCCAATCATTTTCTCACGAGCTGTTGGTTCTTGTTTGTAAACTTTCTCTTTGAGATAGCCCCACAAAAAGAAACCTGGTGAAGTAAGATCTGGTGTTTTGGCAGGCCAATTTACATCTATCATGAATCGAACAAAATTTTTTAGTCAAAGCGTACGTACTTTTAGCCGTAGAATCCGTACCTGCAATAAAAAATTGGGGTTCCTATTTTAGATTCAAAGTTACCCCCGCCCACCTACAAAGAGGGGGGTGAGGGGACTATTTTTTTGCACTAATGTGTTTCCCCCGCGTCATGGTTAAATTTTGAATATGGACATTTTTTCCGTAGAGTGCTTATTTTTCGAGATATTTGAAAGATTCAGGTTAAAAAATCACCCGGTATAAGTTTGAAATCAGAAACCTTCTTGAGGGTTCTGATATAACAGGTTGTATCCGTTCCAATAGGATTGCTTGGTTGGGGCATGTTCTACGAGCCGATTCACAGTCTGGAATGATTAGAAAAATGTACGTTAGTACCCCAGGGAGTGGTGACCGCGAGGTAGACCACGACTACAATGGGAGGCTGACGTAATAAACGACCTTAAACAAAATCGGCTTGCATTGTAATTATGCCGCTGTTGCGAATGACCGTGGTGAATATTCAAAGCTGATTAGCCTGGCAATGCTCCTACATGGAGCATGAACGCCGTTAAAAAAAAAATCAATAGAAGAAAAAGAAATTTTGTGCAGGATCCTGGATCTTATATTATATTATCTTGTGTTTCATTTTCAAAACTCTTTCCTGTACGATGAATCCGTATTTGATTTGGATGCGGAATATTCGAATCGCTCTCTAAGAAACCCGTCAGCTTTTACATACATTCAATAAAATACATTCAATTACATTCAAAAAATTCAATAAAATACATTCAATTACATTAAAATACATTCAATTACATTCATTACATTCATACAAAAATAAATTGTTGGTTTTTATATAGAAAAATAAATTTTAATTTGCCTTAAAATTTATTAAAAACCATAACGAAAAAGTAATCGAATTTAAAACAAAACTCAATTTTGGCGCCTTTTGTGTTGGCGCCGTTTGCGGTCGCTCCATTGCACCCATGGTAGATCCGGCCCTTGGAGCATAAAACATTCATTCGTGAATTATTATTATTATTAATCGTATATATTTATTTACAAATTAAAAGAAGAGCAAGTACATTTGAAAACAAGAGAGACAATTAAATATTTATATCCAAACTATCAATCCAAGAAATAGCATTTTGTGTTAACTGATGTAATTCGATTAGATCACCATTGAACTTTTTTTTTTTTTTTTTTTTTTAAGAATTAAAAATGGCGTATATTGTGGCTATCAATTTTCAGTGGTGCTTTAAAAAAAATAAATAAAAATTGTTAGAAAAGGAATATAAAAATAAGAATAGTTTTATATTGTGTAATTAGTGTCAATAAAAGTTCTAGTTATAATTTATCTATAATTCTATATCATTTTAAGTATTTTTTATTGAATTGAGAAATAAAAAATAGTAAAAAGTTTTTTTTATTGAATTGAAAAAAAAAAATAAAAAGTGAAAAGAAAAAAAATACAACAATAACTGAGACAGCAAACATGACCAAAAACGGTTCATCCAAAATTGAAGGTACTGCTCGCACTCGATCAGCTACAAAACCAGATAACACACCACCAAATACAAAAATTATCAGTTGAGCAAAAAATCGATCATCTGATTGTAAAAATAAACAGCTACGACGAAAAAATATCTTGTTTACTGAATATGGCAACAGATATTGAACGAGTTATGAAAGATTACGATGACATGAAACAGCAAATAATTACAATAAATGACAACCAACAAATTCTTAGGGACGAACTTGATACTCTCAAAAACTCTGTAAATGAATTAAAGTCACAAAATACCAACTCTAAAACGTCTAAACTCAGATCCTATTGTAATCATTTCAAGCAAAATTTCCTAATGAATGATATCGAAATAAATGGCCTACCAGAAAGTAATGGCGAAGATCTTGACGATAAAGTACATACACTATTTGCAACTAAGGAATATATTTGATAGGGATGACATAAAAACAATTTACAATTTTTAAAACAGTTTATCGTTTGGCGCCTTTTGTGTTGGCGCCGTTTGCGGTCGCTCCATTGCACCCATGGTAGATCCCTGGGAGATCCCTGGGAGCATAAAACATTCATTCGTGAATTATTATTATTATTAATCGTATATATTTATTTACAAATTAAAAGAAGAGCAAGTACATTTGAAAACAAGAGAGACAATTAAATATTTATATCCAAACTATCAATCCTAGAAATAGCATTTTGTGTTAACTGATGTAATTCGATTAGATCACCATTGAACTTTTTTTTTTTTTTTTTTTTTTTTTTTTTTTTTTTTTTAAGAATTAAAAATGGCGTATATTGTGGCTATCAATTTTCAGTGGTGCTTTAAAAAAAATAAATAAAAATTGTTAGAAAAGGAATATAAAAATAAGAATAGTTTTATATTGTGTAATTAGTGTCAATAAAAGTTCTAGTTATAATTTATCTATAATTCTATATCATTTTAAGTATTTTTTATTGAATTGAGAAATAAAAAATAGTAAAAAGTTTTTTTTATTGAATTGAAAAAAAAAAATAAAAAGTGAAAAGAAAAAAAATACAACAATAACTGAGACAGCAAACATGACCAAAAACGGTTCATCCAAAATTGAAAGTACTGCTCGCACTCGATCAGCTACAAAACCAGATAACACACCACCAAATACAAAAATTATCAGTTGAGCAAAAAATCGATCATCTGATTACTGAATATGGCAACAGATATTGAACGAGTTATGAAAGATTACGATGACATGAAACAGCAAATAATTACAATAAATGACAACCAACAAATTCTTAGGGACGAACTTGATACTCTCAAAAACTCTGTAAATGAATTAAAGTCACAAAATACCAACTCTGAAACGTCTAAACTCAGATCCTATTGTAATCATTTCAAGCAAAATTTCCTAATGAATGATATCGAAATAAATGGCCTACCAGAAAGTAATGGCGAAGATCTTGACGATAAAGTACATACAGTATTTGCAACTAAGGAATGTATTTGATAGGGATGACATAAAAACAATTTATCGTAAAAAGAACAGAAACATTAATACAGGTATGCCTGGCTCAGTAATTGTGAAGTTTTCTGATATGAAAATACGTAATTTAATTCTCAAAAAGAAAAAAACATATAATTTTAAACAATCAATATTTCAAACTGAACAAACATCGACAAGTGGACAAAGGAAAATATTTATTAATGAACATCTCACAAACATAAATAAATTTATATTAAAGAAAGCGAGAGATATGAGAAATGAGGGCATTATAAAACATGTATGGAATATGAATGGGAGGATTTACATACGAATAAAAGATGGGGATGATCCCATTAAAATTGATAACGTCGACAATCCCAATGAACTTAGAAGTCGATATTGAAGATACATTATCCTTCCAGTCCATAACATGAATTACAGACACAAATAATTTAATATTTTCAAAAGAAAACTCCGTAAAGATTCTATATCTAAATAGTAGAAGCTTAATAGGAAAAGTAGATCGTATTAATTCAATCCTATGCGATATTCCACAAACAATACATATTATTGCTGTTACTGAAACTTGGGGTAGTGAAGAGCTGATGGCCGGATCAGGCGTATGGTGGAGTAGCTTTTTTCATACTGAATCTATCAATGCTGCAGTTGTCATGACAGCTTTCTCTCAACAAAATTGACAGATAATAAAATTAACATGACACTAATATGTATTTATAGACAAGGTACAAACAATATAAATGACGTCACCAATTTTACGAATCAGCTCGATGAATTATTAAATAAATACAACAATAATAATACACTCATAGTTGGAGATTTTAATTTGGACTTACAACAAACAAATAATCTAACTAACATGTATATCAATACGTTAATGGCTAATAATTTTTTCATATGTGACAAAACAACAATTACTAGATATGAGAGCGGCACTACATTAGATCATTACTAACACAATTAAAAACAACATGTTAGAATAAGTAATTTTGATCACAACTGGATCTTTGTTGAGGTCGATCAAATAACTAATACAAAACTAAAACACCACACAAAAATAAAACGAGAAAAAATTAATCACAACAAACTCGTAGAATCACTTCTACATAATCCAATTTACCTAGATGAAAATGATCAGATTGATGATATGTATGAAAAATTTAATGATCAACTACAACATCATTTATTGAACTGTACTACAACCTCACAGATCACAATTAAACAAAAAATCAACAAACCATGAATAACTGAGTCTATACTTGAAATGCAGTGCACTAAAGAATTTTGGTTTAAAAAGAAAAACAAATATCCTAATAATGAGTACGTCAATTGGGAATATAATTTTTGGAGAAATAAATCAACCAACGAAGCACTCACAAACAAAAAAAGTACTTTGCAGATAAATTCAGCAACAGAAGTAATAATACGAAAGCAGCCTGGGATATCATAAAAGAAGTCTTATATGATGGTAAACATACAGAAAGCAACAATATAAGACTTAGTAAACATAATGTTGTGCTAGACAATGTGAAAGAAAATGCTGACTATCTAAATGAATATTTCTCTACGGTTGGTGAAAATCTTTCAAAAAATTATAACACCCCCTACACATGTGTAGCTCCAGAACCAAAATTCACAAACTTCACTGAAATCACTGATACAGAAATTAAATAATAAATACGCTAAAAAACACTTCACCTTGGGGATACGATAGCATCGATGTTCATACTGTCAAATTGTGCAAATTCTTGCTATTGGATCCATTAAAAAAAATTATTAATCGGTCGATGAAGTAAGGAGTTTTCCCGAAAAAACTAAAAATTGCTAAGGTAATCCCAATTTATAAAGGAGGAACAAAAACTGAAGTAACAAACTATCGACCGATTAGTCTTAATTCTATTATATCAAAAATAATCGAAAAGGCAATAAAAAGAAGACTGATTGAATTTTTGGAAGGAAATCAAATTTTGAGTAATGCACAATATGGTTTTAAAAATAATTCAAATACACAAATTGCGCTGTTCGATGCACTTTCCATGATTCAATCAAATGTGGACAAGAAACTTAAAACCGGATCCTTATTCGTTGACATGTCGAAAGCGTTTGATACTGTAATTCCAACTATCCTGCGATCAATACTTTGGAGTTATGGTATCGATGGAGCCGTTCTCAACTGGTTTAATACATACCTAAACGACAGACAGCAATATGTAGTAATCAAGGAAATAAATAGCTGTACAAAAAACATTCAAATTCTACATAAACAATCTGACTACATTCAAACTTCAAGGCGAAATAATCATGTTTGCAGATAATGACCATAACTGGAGCAATATTGAAATTAAGATGAACGCAGACTTATCTATCTTAAAAGAATGGTCTGAAATGCTTAAATTAACACTAAACTTTGAAAAAACGAAATATATGGTATTTAGTGAAATAAACAATGTTAGTCTTGACATATCATATAACACCAATAAAGTTGAGAGAGTATATCAGTACAAATATTTGGGAGTCATTATAGATAGTAAATTAAATTGGGAACCTCACATTATCGCACTACAAAAAAAAACTATCTGGAATTGCAGGAGTGCTAAAAAAAGCACGTGAATATATACCAGATTACATCAAACATCGATTGTTTTCATCTTTCTTTCAATCACATGTACTGTATGGAATAGTATGCTGGGGCACAGCTGCAAGATTTCTTATATCACCTATACAAACAACACAAAACAGGGCAATCAAAAACCTTTTTAAATATGAGAGACTAACTCCTACAAACATAATTCATAATGAAAAAAAAATATTTAAAGTGCACCAAAACTACACACTGTTTGCTTCAATTATGGTTCACAAAATTAAAACAAATCAAATCACATCCAGTATTATATTAAATTCTGTCAGTCAAAATCATAGATACCCTACTCGTTCTGGCGGAATATTAAGAACAATAAGAGGAAACACAACAAAAAATGACTATAATTCAGTACTCAATTCAGCACTCAGATCCTACAACGAAACACCAGTCAACATAAAAGAAATGAATTGTTCCATGTTTAAACATCACTTCAAGCAACTACTTATCAGAGCATCATAAAACTATTTTCTTTGAAAATTAAATTGTTTGATAAAAATATATTAAATGTCTTATATTCTGATTTCGCTCTCTTTCTAAATATAATAAACTATTATCTAAAAAAAAATCAATCCGCTTGTCAAATTTTTCTTATTTTCTTTTAATTTCAATTCAATTTTTAATTTGTAAAATATATATTTGTAAGTCTAGTTAAGATTTATTTTTTTTTATAAATGTATTAACCACATTAAATTTTTGTCAGATTCACTATGATTTTGTAATCGAGAATCATGTAAAAATAAACGTAAAAAAAAACCTTCTAAGGATGCATTCACTATGGATGTGTGTAATCGATTGTATAGGATATCCACAATCACATCTTGGAGATATGTTGGGATCGTATTTATTAAGTTCAGCGTTAGTTACACCATGGTTACTTCGTATGCGATTAATTTTAACCCACCGACGACGAGATTCACTGAAACCAGGAACTTTAACAGTTGCATCGGCAATTATTTCTTTATTCACGAAATCTAAGTTAGTTAGAAGATCTATCCATCTATCTTTAGTTGAGTACTCAATAATATTACCAATAGATGTAATTTTAGACCATAGAGGGAATCTTGATACAAGTCTATTTTGGTTTCTGTTATTCAAAGGTCGGGGTCGATCAAATAACTAATACAAAACTAAAACACCACACAAAAATAAAACGAGAAAAAATTAATCACAACAAACTCGTAGAATCACTTCTACATAATCCAATTTACCTAGATGAAAATGATCAGATTGATGATATGTATGAAAAATTTAATGATCAACTACAACATCATTTATTGAACTGTACTACAACCTCACAGATCACAATTAAACAAAAAATCAACAAACCATGAATAACTGAGTCTATACTTGAAATGCAGTGCACTAAAGAATTTTGGTTTAAAAAGAAAAACAAATATCCTAATAATGAGTACGTCAATTGGGAATATAATTTTTGGAGAAATAAATCAACCAACGAAGCACTCACAAACAAAAAAAGTACTTTGCAGATAAATTCAGCAACAGAAGTAATAATACGAAAGCAGCCTGGGATATCATAAAAGAAGTCTTATATGATGGTAAACATACAGAAAGCAACAATATAAGACTTAGTAAACATAATGTTGTGCTAGACAATGTGAAAGAAAATGCTGACTATCTAAATGAATATTTCTCTACGGTTGGTGAAAATCTTTCAAAAAATTATAACACCCTCTACACATGTGTAGCTCCAGAACCAAAATTCACAAACTTCACTGAAATCACTGATACAGAAATTAAATAATAAATACGCTAAAAAACACTTCACCTTGGGGATACGATAGCATCGATGTTCATACTGTCAAATTGTGCAAATTCTTGCTATTGGATCCATTAAAAAAAATTATTAATCGGTCGATGAAGTAAGGAGTTTTCCCGAAAAAACTAAAAATTGCTAAGGTAATCCCAATTTATAAAGGAGGAACAAAAACTGAAGTAACAAACTATCGACCGATTAGTCTTAATTCTATTATATCAAAAATAATCGAAAAGGCAATAAAAAGAAGACTGATTGAATTTTTGGAAGGAAATCAAATTTTGAGTAATGCACAATATGGTTTTAAAAATAATTCAAATACACAAATTGCGCTGTTCGATGCACTTTCCATGATTCAATCAAATGTGGACAAGAAACTTAAAACCGGATCCTTATTCGTTGACATGTCGAAAGCGTTTGATACTGTAATTCCAACTATCCTGCGATCAATACTTTGGAGTTATGGTATCGATGGAGCCGTTCTCAACTGGTTTAATACATACCTAAACGACAGACAGCAATATGTAGTAATCAAGGAAATAAATAGCTGTACAAAAAACATTCAAATTCTACATAAACAATCTGACTACATTCAAACTTCAAGGCGAAATAATCATGTTTGCAGATAATGACCATAACTGGAGCAATATTGAAATTAAGATGAACGCAGACTTATCTATCTTAAAAGAATGGTCTGAAATGCTTAAATTAACACTAAACTTTGAAAAAACGAAATATATGGTATTTAGTGAAATAAACAATGTTAGTCTTGACATATCATATAACACCAATAAAGTTGAGAGAGTATATCAGTACAAATATTTGGGAGTCATTATAGATAGTAAATTAAATTGGGAGCCTCACATTATCGCACTACAAAAAAAACTATCTGGAATTGCAGGAGTGCTAAAAAAAGCACGTGAATATATACCAGATTACATCAAACATCGATTGTTTTCATCTTTCTTTCAATCACATGTACTGTATGGAATAGTATGCTGGGGCACAGCTGCAAGATTTCTTATATCACCTATACAAACAACACAAAACAGGGCAATCAAAAACCTTTTTAAATATGAGAGACTAACTCCTACAAACATAATTCATAATGAAAAAAAAATATTTAAAGTGCACCAAAACTACACACTGTTTGCTTCAATTATGGTTCACAAAATTAAAACAAATCAAATCACATCCAGTATTATATTAAATTCTGTCAGTCAAAATCATAGATACCCTACTCGTTCTGGCGGAATATTAAGAACAATAAGAGGAAACACAACAAAAAATGACTATAATTCAGTACTCAATTCAGCACTCAGATCCTACAACGAAACACCAGTCAACATAAAAGAAATGAATTGTTCCATGTTTAAACATCACTTCAAGCAACTACTTATCAGAGCATCATAAAACTATTTTCTTTGAAAATTAAATTGTTTGATAAAAATATATTAAATGTCTTATATTCTGATTTCGCTCTCTTTCTAAATATAATAAACTATTATCTAAAAAAAAATCAATCCGCTTGTCAAATTTTTCTTATTTTCTTTTAATTTCAATTCAATTTTTAATTTGTAAAATATATATTTGTAAGTCTAGTTAAGATTTATTTTTTTTTATAAATGTATTAACCACATTAAATTTTTGTCAGATTCACTATGATTTTGTAATCGAGAATCATGTAAAAATAAACGTAAAAAAAAACCTTCTAAGGATGCATTCACTATGGATGTGTGTAATCGATTGTATAGGATATCCACAATCACATCTTGGAGATATGTTGGGATCGTATTTATTAAGTTCAGCGTTAGTTACACCATGGTTACTTCGTATGCGATTAATTTTAACCCACCGACGACGAGATTCACTGAAACCAGGAACTTTAACAGTTGCATCGGCAATTATTTCTTTATTCACGAAATCTAAGTTAGTTAGAAGATCTATCCATCTATCTTTAGTTGAGTACTCAATAATATTACCAATAGATGTAATTTTAGACCATAGAGGGAATCTTGATACAAGTCTATTTTGGTTTCTGTTATTCAAATCAACATGGATCGGCAAATTATCGTCACTTAGAATCTTAGTTACTTCTCGGACCAGTAACATTTCTCTTCTTAATCTTATAGGGGCAATATTTGATAAAATTGGAAGCCATGGAAGAGGTGTTGATTTGACATTACCTGATATAATTCGCATGCAGGAACTTAGTTTAGTATCAATATGTGGAGTGTGAATACTGTCACTCCAAACAGGAGCACAATATTCCGCGGTTGAATATACAATCGCAAAAGCAGAAATTCTCAGAGTTTCAGCATTAGCACCCCAGGAAGATTCAGACAACTTCTGAATAATATTGATTCTTGACTTAAGTTTTCGACCCAGTTTTAAGCAGTGGAATTTAAAAGTAAGCGATCTATCAAGTGTCACTCCTAAGTATATTGGTGTTGGGTTGAAAAAAATTACGTTTTCCCCAATGCAGACATTGAGTACATCGTTCGCATTATGACTTGATAGATGGAACCATGACACTTCGGTTTTCGAATGATTAACTTTAAGGCGCCATTTTTCATAATAGCTAACTAATGTTTCCAAGTCGTTTTGTAAAATTTGTTCAGCTTCTCTAGTTGATAGTGAGTTATATGCAAATGGTATTGAAATTGCCAGATCATCTGCATAAACAAATTTTCGTGAAATTGTATCAGGCTAGTATAAAAATTAAACAATATAGGAGCAAATACAGATCCTTGTGGGAGTCCATTTCGAATACTTCGGATTTTATTTTTTTTGTATCCTAGATGAACCTCAATTTTTCGATTAGATAATAATGCTGATATTATATTCAGAGTTTTGAGACATTTAATGACTTTGGCCAATTTCAGCAATAACCCTTTTTTCCAAACTGTGTCGTATGCAGAGCTCAGGTCAATAAACACAATAGCTGATTGCTTTTTGTCTTAAAACCCTGCTTCAATATGTGTGACCATAGACAATACTTAATCACAACAATTTCTTCCAGGGTGAAAGCCAGCTTGGTGTTGCGGAATACTTAAATCGATAATATTCGATATTCAGTTATAAATGATTCTCTCAAATAATTTATAAACTACAGAGAGAAGAGATATTGGGCGGAAGCTTTCTGGAAGATGTGTTGGCTTTCCTGGCTTCGGAATTGCTTTTACCCGAGCAGAAATTTGTTAGGGCTCAAGTAAAGCCCTGATCAGGTTTGCTCTAACCCGGATCAGGTATTGGTAGAGCTGCCTGATTGGGCCCTGATCATGAGTGTAACGCTTTTGCCCTATCCTGACCAGACCCTGATATATCTTTTTATATATTAATACGCTAGATCAAAACTTTGTGGAGCCTAAGGCTTTTTTATTCGCAGATGGATTCATTTCAAATTTTCACAGCTAACTGATATTAGTGTAACCTTATAATCGGATTCGGATTCACACAAATCGGATCATAAATAAAAAAGTTATTATATACGGAAAACTTTTTATATACATATGCATTATAAGTTTACATACATGCAAAAACGAAATTAAAAATTTATTTAATTTTTTTATATTTTCTTTTCTATATATTAACGAACAACAAAAACGAAACTTTTTTTTCTCATTCATTTCAGTCTTTTTTTGTCTTTGAACAAAGGATGGTTTTCGAGTCGTCGGAATAAAAGAGATTATTAATTTTTTCTTTTGTATTTCCTCAATTAGAACCCCGTTTTCAATATATATTAATACTTGTTATTTAATTGATCAATATATTTCAGGCTAGGCCCATCTTCAGGATCATTATAAAAATAACAGTTATATCAAAATTGAAGTAAAATAATTAAATGACATTTATATAAAACAAAG
The DNA here is from genome assembly GCA_963693315.1 of Diogma glabrata. Classification (NCBI taxonomy): domain Eukaryota; kingdom Metazoa; phylum Arthropoda; class Insecta; order Diptera; family Cylindrotomidae; genus Diogma; species Diogma glabrata. The sequence goes on along the minus strand of OY856189.1, from coordinate 6,880,999 downwards.
TTTGATATATAAACTATGAGTAAGATAACTATGTTAAAATTAACTTAAAAAATGGTTGTCATCAACTTTATAAACAACACCACTCTGTTGTTCTTTAGAAAGTTTTGCTTTTGAGTTGGTAAAATTATAACTATTTTTATTTTTAGGTTTCATAGCCATTTTAATATTAGGAACGTATTGTAAGCAAGACCGAGAAAGTGTTTCACCCAGACCAGGAACATAAGTTAAAGATGCATATTTATTTGAATTTTGAGTATTTGGTACCATATTATCATCTGTTTGATCAAGTGATAAGTAATTATAACTGTTTTTTTTTTTTTTTTTTTTTTATTGGAAGTTAGGCATGTTTAGTGTTAATATAATTAATTATACATTAACGTCTCTGAATATCCGAAGATACCATGCCAACTAGGGATTGTAATCAATTGAGAATTAAGTTTCTTTTAGAAATTTATGAACGTTGACTTTGAACTTTTGAGGGTTAAAGTTATCAGGGAAAACCCACGAAGGTAATGAATTCCAGAGATGAGAGACTCTGTTGAAAAAGTCGCGCTGGAAGGCTACTGTTCTACATCTAATTATTTGAACCGTAAAAGGATGGGCCGCTACCGATGCTCTGGTATGACGTGATAGGTTTGCAGGCTTAGGTAAAATCGATTTGATCTCTTCAGAAACCCGTTCATCCATGATATATTTGTAGAAAATCGTCAAATCAGCAACATTTCTTCTATGCTGCAAGGAATCAAGGTCATTAGTAAGATTTGAATTACCAATCAATTTAACTGCTCTCCGCTGTACAGAATCAAGACACTTCAAACTACATAAGTATGCTCCACCCCATATGTGAGAACAATATTCCATGCAGGGACGTATAAAAGATTTGTATATTAAAAGAAGTAGCTAGAAGCTACTGAAAAACTTACGACATCGTCCTAAAAACCCCAATTTTTGAACAGCGCTTTTCGCTAGGCTAAAAATATGAGAATTCCATTTCATATTATTTTCAACATCAACTCCTAGAAGTTTCACGGACTCTTTCTCTATCAAAACGTTGGAATCAAACTTCAATGGAAAAGGGTTAGGTGTTGATAATCTTGAAAAATGGCAAACTTGTGTTTTGGACGTATTGAATTCAACACTGTTAGTAACACCCCAATCAAAGATAGTTTTAAGATCAACGTTTAATGAATCTATCAAATTTGATCTACAGTTATTAAGCGCTAAAGGTGAATACGATCTAGGTGCAACATGAGATGCATGAAGAGTGCTATCATCAGCAAAACTATGGATAGGATTAATTGTTGAAACCAACAAGTCATTAATATAGATAAGAAAAAGAGTTGGGGACAAAGCGGAACCTTGAGGAACTCCTGCATTAGTCGAAAATACATCCGATGAAATACCGTCAACATTGACTCGAAATTTCCGCTCAGATATAAAGCTTTGCATCCAGGAAATTAGTGGCTCATCTAAACCATAACATCTCAACTTGCATATAAGATTTTTGTGCCAAACTTTGTCAAATGCTTTGGAAATATCAAGAGCAACACCGAAAGTCTCACCAAAGTTTTCAAGGGATTTGTTCCAAAGATGAGTAACAAACGAAAGCAAATCTCTTGTTGCTCTTCCTTTTCGGAAGCCGTATTGTCTTTCATTAAGTAATTTGGAAGACTCTAAGAAGCTCATTAAATTAAAATTTATATATTTCTCAAAAACTTTAGACACTACTGACAAAATTGAAATGGGTCTGTAATTGGATGGGTCAGTTTTGCTACCCTTTTTTGCTACTGGCTGTACATTAGCAATTTTCCATATTACAGGAAAAATCCCTTTCTTATAAGACAAATAAAATATTTTAGTGAGGATAGGTGCTGGCTCCCTAGCAAACGTTTTAAGTATAATTGGAGGAATATTATCAGGCCCAGATGCCTTGTTGGTATTAATTTGTAAAAGCATTTTTCGAATAATGTTTTTACGAAAAATTATTCGCTTCATTTTGAGCGATGCTTTAGGAATAGGTCTAGGTTGGAAATTGGGTTCGACTAAGGTAGAATTTATAGAAAAAATATGTCCTAGCAAATTAGCCTTTTCTTTTGGGTCAATAATTGGTATGTCTCTATCAATAAGAGGAGGAAGAGAAGATTTACAGAAATTGCCTTGGATAGCCTTAGCGGCTTTAAAGAAGTTACGCGATCCAGTTGGGTGCTCAGCAAATTTACAAGCTTTTTTCAAATTAAATAGATTTTTCTCTCCATCTATTAGTTTCCTACATAAATTCCTCTCTTTTCGATACTCTCTAAGGTTTTCATCAGTTTTGTTTTGGAAAAACTTTCGAAAAGCCTTTTTTTTAGCTTTGATTGCTTTTTTGCATTTACTAGAAAACCATAGATCAACCTTCGGAATGATCAACTTATTAGGAATAAATCTACGCATGCCTTCACCTATAATTTCAGAAAAATTAATAGCAGCAATGTTTGGATCTTGGCCAGTAAGACAACTAGGTTTCCCATGAAAGCGTTTGAAGAAGATTTTAAGTCCTTCCCAATCCGCCGCTTTGTAATCCCAAACAAGACGAGGATTCGCTTTAAATTGTTTAGGAATTTGTATATTTAATTTAGTAGAGATCAAATTATGATCTGACCCACCTAAAGGCTCTGATACTTTAAATTGTACTAAGCATGGATCATTTGTCAAAAATAATAACTGTTACCTAATTGGTTTAAATTAGTATACGTAATACGTTGATGACCATATTACATCTATTCCAGAAAATAAAATACAAATGGTTCTTGATGCACTTCATTCATATGATCCTAAAATCAGATTCACATATGAAGTTGAACAAAATAATATATTAAATTATTTGGATTTAAGTATTCATCATTTAAATAATGGAAAGGTTATTACTAATTGGTACCATAAAGAGATTTCCTCTAATCGATTATTGAACTATTATTCTACACATCCACATAATATGAAGTTAAATGTTGCTAAATCTTTTATTCGAAAAATATTTCGACATAGTCATAAAAGTTTTTGGAATGATAATTTAAAAAGAATATATAAAATACTTCGTATTAATAACTATCCTATTAGTTTAATTGATAAAATGATTAGTCAAGTTAGAAATACTAATTTAAACCAATTAGGTAACAGTTATACTATAATTACTTATCACTTGATCAAACAAATGATAATATGGTACCAAATACTCAAAATTCAAATAAATATGCATCTTTAACTTATGTTCCTGGTCTAAGTGAAACACTTTCTCGGTCTTGCTTACAATACGTTCCTAATATTAAAATGGCTATGAAACCTAAAAATAAAAATAGTTATAATTTTACCAACTCAAAAGCAAAACTTTCTAAAGAACAACAGAGTGGTGTTGTTTATAAAGTTGATGACAACCATTTTTTAAGTTAATTTTAACATAGTTATCTTACTCATAGTTTATATATCAAACTTTGTTTTATATAAATGTCATTTAATTATTTTACTTCAATTTTGATATAACTGTTATTTTTATAATGATCCTGAAGATGGGCCTAGCCTGAAATATATTGATCAATTAAATAACAAGTATTAATATATATTGAAAACGGGGTTTTAATTGAGGAAATACAAAAGAAAAAATTAATAAATATACTCCCGGCGAAACAAACTTACAATATATAAAAGAGATTATATGCGTAATATGCGTAATAATGTTGATTTTATGAATGATATTTTATGAACGATATTTATGATGATATTTTATGAATGATATTTTCTTTTTTATATATTAGCTATCGAAAAAATTTATTTTCTTTTTTAAATCATTCATTTCAGTCGTCTTTTGTCTTTGAACAAGGACGGTTTTCGATATTATTTCGATTATTTTGTTTATTGATATAAAGATATTTGATATAAAGATATTTGATGTTTTCTTATTATAGGAGGGCTATTATTTTGAAAACGTACATTTTTTTGTTGATTTTTAAATTTTTGATTTTTAAAAAATCTTAAATTTTGATATTTTGTTGGTATTGACGAAAGGAAAAAAGTTGTTTCTGCTTTTATTTTTTGTGTACTCTGAATCGGCGTTATGCGCGGTTGAATTTTTGAGGCTTTTTCACGTAGTTTTGGTAATGGTTTAAAACTTAAAATTTTTTTTTCTTTTTTTATATTTATTTTCTCTTAGTTAGTTTATACATTTCTTTTGAAGTTTAGAGAATTTAGTTTATGAATTGATTTAGGGGTCGATAGACGTAATATTTTTCTTTGTTTTTTTATTACAGGAGGGCTATTATTTTGAAAACGTACATTTTTTGTTGATTTTTAAATTTTTGATTTTTAAAAAATCTAAAATTTTGATATTTTGTTGGTATTGACGAAAGGAAAAAAGTTGTTTCTGCTTTTATTTTTTGTGTTCTCTCAATCGGCGTTATGCGCGATTGAATTTTTGATGCATTTTCACGTAGTTTTGGTAATGGTTTAAAACTTAAAACCTTTTTTTCTTTTTTTATATTTATTTTCTATTAGTTAGTTTATACATTTCCTTTGAAGTTTAGAGAATTTAGTTTATGAATTGATTTAGGGGTCGATAGACGTAATATTTTTCTTTGTTTTTTTATTACAGGAGGGCTATTATTTTGAAAACGTACATTTTTTTGTGGATTTTTAAATTTTTGATTTTTAAAAAATCTAAAATTTTGATATTTTGTTGGTATTGACGAAAGGAAAAAAGTTATTTCTGCTTTTGTTTTTTGTGTACTCTGAATCGGAGTTATGCGCGGTTGAATTTTTGAGGCTTTTCACGTAGTTTTGGTATTGGTGTCAATGTTTTGTGAATAGGTGCCACAAATTTCATCCGACTTAAGTATATTTTTGCAAGTAAAAAGAAAAATAACTGAATAATTGAAACTAGGAGGGCTCGGCGTGCTTCGCTACGCTTATAAATAAAGTTTTTGCGTAGACATTTTGTTGACGTAGAAGCAATGATTTCAAAAAGTGGTAATGAGAAATGCTAGCATATAATTTTTAATTTTTCCTTTTAAATATATGAATGAAAAATAATCAAAACTCTATCGCTGATCAGTTCGGATATATGAAAAATTAGCGATCAAATAAGTTTTCAAGTAAGCTTTTTTGATCACTAACTTATTTGATCGCTAATTTTTCATATATCCGAACTGATCAGCTAGAGTTTTGATTATTTTTCATTCATATATTTGAAAAGAAAAATTAAAAATTATATGCTAGCATTTCTCATTACCACTTTTTGAAATCATTGCTTCTACGTCAACAAAATGTCTACGCAAAAACTTTATTTATAAGCGTAGCGAAGCACGCCGGGCCCTCCTAGTATTTATATATTATATACATAAATTAATCAAATTAAAATAAAAACATTACAATGGAAAAAATTAAAACATACATACCACCTTAATGACTATTATTATAGTCGTTCAGCTGAGAAGCTGCAACTAAAACATACATGAAACGATTTTAGCTATATATTTCTAAAATGGATAATACTCTAGTGAATTTTAACCCATTTAAATTTCAGCTAGGGGTCAAATACGAAAAACCTGATCAGGGCCGGATATATTCAAATAAGGTTAACCCTAAAAGGGTATTCTAAATCAGGTCCGGAACAGGCCCACATCAGATTGCCCTAATAGGGATTGCCCTTGTAGGACTGACCAGGCCCTGATCACTCCCTGACTGTATTAAGGTTTTCCCTAACTAATTTCTGCCCGGGTACTTTTGCCATGTTCCAGATTTTAGGAATTTTTCCCTTGTTATAGCAATCGGAAAAGATTTGAAAGCCATTTTTTGCATTCTTTGAAAAATGGGTAAAAAAAGAAAATTCTGAAAAAATGTTATCAAACCCTGCGGCTTTATGAGGTAACTAATATTACTATATCTACTTCTTCGATAGATACTGGATTACCAAATGGAGAGTCTGCAATTCTAGATTTTGTTTTCCTGTACTGATTTATAACTTCTCTTTTTCTATTTTTTGAAATTGGAAATTTTGAGTTTTGAACCATTCTGGAAGCAACTGAATTTGGATTAACCGATACAAATGATTATTTGTTTGATTAGAGTCACCAATTTTTTTTAATAAATCCCAGGCACTACATCTAGAGTGCGAGAAATTTATATTTTCAACAAGGTTAATCCAATTATCTGTTCGTGCTTTATTTAATTCAACAATAAGTAAATCACCAACTTCACTTGATTCAGTTTCTTGGTATGAATTCCAAAGTCTTTCGCATTCTTCATTCCAATTGGGGATATAAATTTTTCGAAATCCTCTTGGTATAAATTTTTTTGCAGATGAAATAACAACAGCAACGAATCTATCCTAATTTTGGATTGTTGGAGGAAACCAACGAATGTTCATATAAACAGACTTAGCAAATCCTGTTCAATCAGCTTTCTTAAAATTCCATCTAGGCTTTGGAAGGGATGTGTAGATAGGAATTTTAATGCCAACATCTAGTATTAAGCATCGATGTTGACTTCTTGGAAACAGATGTAAAACTTGCTTTGTAACCGGAAGTGCTACACCAGAATTATCCATGGAAACAAAGCATAAATCAGGATTATATCATCATAAATGAGGTGAAGTCTATTTACAGTTGACCAGTTTATGATAAATTCTCCATTGTTGTCATCGTTGTTATATCCCCATAAGGAATGATGACTATTAAAGTCTCCCATGTAAACAGATGGAAAAGGGAAGGTTGGCAAAGGAACAACCCATGAAATTCTGGGAGGTTTATAAACATTTGAAATCGTAACTCCACTAACACAGACAGCAATCAAAGCTATTTCATTTTCATACGACTTGAGCACGACTTGACATTCATCGCTTATGTTGTTTCTAATTAAAGTAGCGATACCATGATGTTGATGATGGATAGTTTCAACATAGGTGAAATCGACAATATTGCCACATCTTGCAAGGTGATTACTGTCTTTTGAATGTGTTTCTTGAAGAAGAAGAACATCGCACTTTTGTGACTGTTATGACTTCTTCTACATTTGCAGCACCGGGAGATTCAAAGAATAAGTCCGGAGTATATGTGGATGACATTTTAATTTTTCAATCCTGGTGGACCGTTACGGTTGTCAAAATCTACAGGTAGGCGTTTATTTTACATTAAATTATTAAAAAAATTAAATAATTTCATTCGTGAATGAATTTTGATGACACTTTGCAAAAAGATGCAAACATGTATGACAAGGAACTGATTAGTTTTTGAGCGATAGTGAAGAAAGTGGTGTGGGGTCCCTGGAGCACCTGTTTTATTGAAAGCTCTATAACATCTGTACCTGATAATAGAATTGAATGAAACTTGGTACATGAGTATTTAGTACGGTTCACAATAGTTCTGCATCCCAACTTCCGGTTTTTCACTTCCGGTAAATTTTTTTTGTACTTTTTTGAAGTTTTTTCAGTGTCTTTATGTACACTACAGCCTACAATAATGAAGTGATTATGATGAAACTTATGAAAAGGGTTCCAATTACTGTGAGAAGATAATTATCATCTTTTGTAAGAAGATAATTATCATCTTCCGTACAAATGCTGACTTTTCGCTCTTTGTATTTTAAGTTTGTTGGGAGCACACAGACTTCATTCATTAATTTATTTTAATGACAGTTTGAAAAAAAATGGTGACTTAAGTAACAAAAAACTGATAAGTTTTTGGATAATATTGGAATAAGTGGTGGGGGTCCTCCCGTACACCTGTTTTAATGTGTCACACTTTTTTCAACGTTTGTTGGGAGCACACAGCATTCGTTCGTGAACGAACTTTGATGACACTTTGGAAAAAGATGCAAACATGTATAGCAAGGAACTGATTAGTTTTTCAGCGATAGTGAACAAAGTGGTGGGGGGTGTCCCATACACCTGTTTATTTTAAAGCTCAATAACATCTGTACTTGATAATCGAATTGGATGAAACTTGGTACATAGACAGGTACCAATGTTGGTTCACAACAGTTCTGGATCCCGATTTCTAGTTTTTCACTTCTGCTTAAAAATATTTTGTAAATTTTCAATTTTTTTCAGTGTGTGCACACTACAGCCTACAATAATGAAGTGATTATGATGAAACTTATGGAAAAAGGTCCAATTAGTATGAAAAGATAATTATCATCTTTTGGGACACATTGATCAAAGTGGCGGGGGTCTACCATACAACTGCTGACTTTTCACACTTTGTTTATAAAGTTTGTTGGGAGCATACAGACTTCATTCATTAATCAAATCTAATGACACTTTGGAAAAAGATGGAAACTTAAAGGACAAAGAACTGATTAGTTTTTGGACAATATTGGGATAAGTGGTATGGGGCCTCCCGAGCACCTGTTTACTATGTCATAATTTTTTCAATGTTTGTTGGGAGCACAAAGCATTCGTTCGTGAACGAATTTTGATGACACTTTGGAAAAACATGCAAACATGTATGGCAAGGAACTGATTAGTTTTTGAGCGATAGTGAACAAAGTGGTGGGGGGTGTCCCAAACACCTATTTTTTTTAAATCTCAAACACATCTGTACCTGATAATCAAATTGAATGAAACTTAGTACATAGGCCTTTAGTATGGTTTACAATAGTTCTGCATCCCAACTTCCGGTTTTTCACTTCCGGTAAAAAAAATTTTCTTTTAATTCTTGGCAGTTTTTTCAGTGTCTTTATGCACACTAAATCCTACAATAATGAAGTGATTATGATGAAACTTATGGAAAAGGTTCCAATTAGTGTAAGAAGATAATTGTCATCTTTTGGAACACATTGATCAAAGTGGCGGGGGTCTACCATACAACTGCTGACTTTTCACACTTTGTTTTTAAAGTTTGTTGGAAGCAAACAACATTCGTTCGTTAAGTAATTTTGATTACACTTCGCAAAAAGATGCAAACATATGTATGACAAGGAACTGATTAGTTTTTTTAGCGATAGTGAACAAAGTGGTAGCGGGTCCTCCGAGCACCTGTTATTTTGGAAGCTCAATAACTTCTGTACCTGATAATCGAATTGGATGAAACTTGGTTCATACACATTTAGTACGGTTTACAACAGTTCTGCATCCTAACTTCCGGTTTTTCACTTCCGATAAAATTTTTTTTTTACTTTTTCTCGTACAACAGAATTTATGTTTGTTGGGATACTACTGCTTTCTTTAATATTTTTATAATTAGAACTACGAAGTCTATAACATTGGTTAGCTTTTAATTAAAGTATTTGATGGATATTAGCTCATTATATATCCAGAACACAATGTTTCCAGAGCTGTGGTGAAGTCAGCCTATGCATCAGGGTCGCAATATTTTACTGTATTGTTTTTCTGCTTTTGAGAAATAATAAAGGTGTTGAATACTTAATAAAACCTGGTGTTTTTGCTTGCTAATCATTATTCGAATCCAGAAGACGGTTTTAGGATTTAACGAATTGAAAGATAAGCCAATTCAAGGAATGGTGAAAAACGTGAAACACACATTAAATAAAACAAAATTCTTTAGAATTATGTATAATATATTTATATATAATTATTTTTTATTTGACATACAATTTTATAATTTATCTTTTTTTAAGTATTTCAATTTGTTTCTATTTTTTTCTTATTAATTTTGAATCAATTTAATAAAATATTATTTTATTTACTTCAAGAAATGTAATATGAAATTGCCTTTTTATATGTTATTTATATAAATTTTAAATAGGTTTTTGTTTTTCTATTTATTTTCATAAAATAAATTTTTTTAAATATTTAAAATATTTTAAATTTTCGATGTTATAATAAATAAATAATGAATAACGAGGGTAAGAAAAATAGTAGATAGTTCTAATAACTGTACATTATTTTTCATTTAATTCAAACGAAGTATATACAATGTCTGGCAACAAACTAACGCTACAATGCTAAGTTGCACTAAACTTTTTATTTAACTAAATCAATATTTTGTTCCTAAATGATTATAAAGAAACATAAATTAAAATTAAAATTTGGCGGTTTTGGTAAATAAAATTGATATTAAGCAGTTTAGTACATTTTAGCTGCTAATTGGAACCCAGTGTTAATCTATTTACGATACGGTACAGTAAGTGTACCGTATATTTAGAAACTTGGTTTATTTTTTATGGCTAAACAAAATATGTCTATTCACTCTACCCTCGTTTATATTATCTTGATTTAAGTTATAAGATATCTATGTTTATAAAGTATGTTACAGACCTACAATAAATTTGTCAATCATTCGAAAACGAAAATAAACGAAATAAAATTTAGGGGATTTTTACACTAAATTTTATTTCGTTTATTTTCGTTTTCGAATTGATTGACAAAGTGATTGTATGTCTGTAGCATACTTAACAAAACGGCAATTATATATTGGGTTACAATAATTTTAGAATGAAAGTTTTTCTAATGTTATTTACGTTAATTACGCATTTTAAATTACATTTTTCATTCATAATTTTTACAATATTTTTTTTAAATTGATTAAATCCCTGTAATGCATGTTTTTAAATACTTTTTTTTAAATCCAAAAATCATTAATATTTGTTTTCTTTATATTTTTACACCCATTTATTCGTATATGTTCTTATTATAAAAACAATTAAAACAAAATTAAATCGAATTATCTAAATGTAAATAAAATATTTGTTAACTATTCGATCGGTGATCATACAAATTCAAAGATAAACCGAGTTTACATGGACTTAGTACGTAAATCACGAAGGTCCCTTTCCAGTCATTAGTGCCGATGCTAAAAATTTGTTGTTGAACGTAAAGCTCAACACATTCGAGTTTTCATCGACAGATTAAAACCTTGTTTTAAGGAAGCATCTGAAGATGAAATAACTCAAAACTCATCAACTTCAAGTACTCATCTCAGTCGCGGTATAGCACAATTTAATTTTCTATTGGATACCATCTTAACATAAAATAATTCCTGACGGAAAAAGAAAAAAGGTTCCAAATTCATCACAACGATTTGTTGGGTATTTATAATAAATGTCAATAACTTCAGATTGGACACTCATATTGTATTTTTTAAAGCAACTATTAAAAACAAAATTGTAATGTTATTAAAATAAGTAAATTGTAATGTTATTAAATTAAGTAACCTTTAAAATTCAAACAATTTATATTTTAAGTGTTAGAGATAGATCAGATGATTTAGATTATCAACCAGTGGAAACTGTACAACGTGTTGAAAATGGGCTAAGGAGATCAAGACGTATTCCAAAACCGAGAACGTATGAAGGCTTTTTGACAATTAATGTGAAGGAAGGAAGCATTGTCAAGACCACATTCTAAAGTATGGAAGGAAGCAATGAAGAAAGAATATAATGCTTTGATGATGAATATCACTTGGAAACTTGTTGAACCAATAACTGACAAGAAGTCTCTCAGTAGTAAATGGGTATTCAAGACCAAACGTGACATCAATAAAAAGGTTATACAGTACAGAGTAAGGCTAGTCATTATAGGTTCTGTTCAGAAATATGTAGTAGACTATAATGAAATGTATTCCCTAGTTGTAGGGTACAATTCCTGGAAGGTTTTTATTTGCAATAGCAGTGAAGTATGATATAGAGATTCATCAAATGGATGCAGAGACAGCGTTCTTCTTACACAATTTACATGCTTCAACCTGAGGGGTTCAGTTCTGGTAGTAAAGTTTGTCATTTGAAAAAGGCCCTCTATGATCTGAAGCAGACTAGTCGTGTGTGTCGTTCGGCAAACATTCAAAACGGCAAACGTTTTATGGCTCTATTGACTACGGAGGACGAATATATGGCATTATTGGATGCTACGCAAGAGGAACTCTGGCTATACAAATTGCAAAAGGAAATCTTTCCTTATACAACGAATGAAATCAGAATAAACTGTAACAACAAGAGTGCAATATGTCTTAGTGAAACGAATCTTTCTCATGCAAGAACTAAGCATATTTATGTGGGAATGGGTATTTAACTTTAAGAATTATAAATTGTGCCGTTCACTGCACAAAGCGACTAACTCGACTTTTTGGAAAATTTTAAATTTAAATGTCAAAGTACTTGCTATAGTCATAACTTTCTATGTTAAAAACAACTTTCCTGAATAATTAAGATAAACACCATTAAAAGTCAAAATTTGTCTGACCATTAAAAAATGACTATTAAATACCTGACATCAAAAACTAATAATATCTATTATACTAATTAAATTACTACTATAATAGCTAATTGATATACTTAGTAACCAAAATTAAATAAATTATGTTTATAATAATATTTCTGAATGATAAAGATTAACACTACTAAATATCGAAATTTATTTGACCTTTGAAAAAAAATCAATTTCTCAACATTTTGTTTTATGGAGTTAATCGTTTTGTGCAGTGAACGGCTCAATATAGAAGTGATGTTGAAGTGCAAATTTATAATTAAATTGTATCGTGTAATATCCCCATTAAACATTCTATTGTAACGATGTTCATGCTAATAAAACTACTTCCGTTTCCGTTTATGTCTTTGTACAAACTCGACGTGTATTTATTTTCCGTCTTTTTTATCACGATGTATCAGGTTTAAATTGATTTTACTGATCAACAAAATTTTCTTTTTTATTGTAATTTAGCTGGTATAACACCGACCGTAAAGAGACTGGACATTTTTTTGTTTATTTATCGCCGGCTAAAAAATTAATTTTGCTGGAAATCAAGAGCTAATTTTCGTGGTTTTTATGGATCAGCATTACTGAAAATAATCCAGCCTTAATTTAGAAAGATGGTTTATTTTTAAGAATATAAATTAAGCTATTTCTATGGAGCTATTTTTAACAAAGGAAGGTTTGTGGAATACAATATCTGAAGAAAAACCAGATCCAGTACCGGCGATGGGACAATGAAAGACAACAAGGGTGTGAAAAGGGCTTTTTGTAGAATATGGACATTTCAAACATGTTCGTAATACCAATTCGGCTAAGGAAGGCTGGATAAGTCTACAATCATACCATGAAAAGTCTACTCTTAGTAACAAAGTCCAACTTATGCGTCAAATTTGTAACCTTATATTACAAGAATGTGGAAACGTTGAAAATCATATTGCAGATATGACAGTTTTGTTCCAGAAGCTTCGTGCACTAGGTGAAGATGGAATATCAGATGGATGGATTGTTGCAATGTTGGTAAGTAGCCAACCAAGCAGTTATGATGTTTTTATTACAGTGCTGGACACACGTCCAAAATCTGATTTAATTGTTGATTTGGTAGAATCAAAATTAAACGAAAAATATAAAAGGCAAACAAGTTTTAATGCGCATGATCCTAAAAATATTGCTCTAAAAACATTTAACAAGCACAAATTAAATCACACTAAACTACAATGCTTTTTCTGCAATAAACCAGCTCATTTGAAGTAAAATCGTCGACACTATCTAGATTGGAAAACAAAAAGTGAAAATAGCAATTATCATCCAAACAATTCACACCAACATATAGCAAAGAAGACAACAGAAGAAAATGAATTTTGTTTCCACGTAAATCTTATATATTAATACGCTAACGAAAAAGTTTGTGGAGCCTAAGGCTTTTTTATTCGAATTTTGATTGATTTAAAATTTTCAATGCTAGCTGATATTACTGTAACTTAGGTTTTAGAGATTTTTGTGATTTTTCGGATCATAAATAAAAAAGCTGTTATATACGAAAAACTTTTTATAAACATATGCATTATAAGTTTACATACATACAAAAACGAAATTAAATTTAAAACTTAAAAATTTATTTTATTTTTTTATATTTTCTTTTTTATTTATTCGCTCTCGAACAACGAACCACAAAAACGAAATTTAAAAATTTATTTTCTTTTTTATATTTATTTTTTCTCAGCTCAGTTAGTTTATTTATTTCTTTGGAAGTGAATAAACGTACATTTATTTCATTTTAAAACGTAATTTCATTTCGAAGTTTTTCTTATGCGTGAGATAGGTTTTGAGTTAGATCGTGTGAATCCTTTTGTTCGTTCTTTTAAATCAATGCATGAATTTTGTGAAAGACCTGAGAATGTTACTGCTGATGTGTCAATGGTTATAAAAGTTAACAGAGAATGTGATATTCGTCGTTTTAATGATGCTGTTCAAACTGATGTGGCTGTTATTTTTAAAAATAATGAATTTTGTTAAATTTGTCAGATGAAGATAGAATTGATGGAAATGAAATGATTAATAAATTTGTATGTACTGAAATCCCTGATCCCATTCTTTTTCCTAAATTAAATGAATATGTGAAACGTCATATGATGCATGGACTATGTGGTACTCTAAATCCCAATTCTGTTTGTATGAGAGATGGTAAATGTAGTAAGAATTTTCCAAAACCTTTTTCTGAAAATACTAAAGAATCTGTGAATGGTTATCCTTTGTACCATCGACGTGATAATGGTATGAGTGTTGATGTACGTGGTGCATCTCTTGATAATAGATATGTTGTTTCATATAATCCTTATTTTCTTGCAAAATTCAATTGTCATATTAACGTGGAAATATGTACGACTGTTAAAAGTGTGAAATATGTTTACAAGTATGTGTATAAAGGGTATGATTCTGCCAACGTTGAATTGAGAGTGAGTGGAGAGAATGCAGTGAATAATGATTATGCGATTGTGGGAAATGAAATTCAAGATTTTTTGAATGGACAGAGTATGTTGGTTCGACTGAAACTGCTTGGCGCATATTTGAATTTCCAATGCATTTTCAATCTCATACAATTATTCGACTTGATTGTCATTTGCCTAATAGACAAAATGTTTATATCAGGAATGGTAATGTGGCTGGTGCAGTCGCAAATGTATCAAGAACAAAATTGTTAGCATTTTTCCATTTGAATTCCATTGATAATTTAGCTAATGAGTTTTTGTATACAGAATTACCATTACATTATGTTTGGTATGACCAAAGTAAATCGTGGAAAAGAAGACAACGTGGGGATGATAAAGTTGCTGCTCGATTATATATGGTTACTCCAAAAGATATAGAATTGTTTCATATGCGTTTACTTCTGTTGCATGTTCGTGGTCCAAAATCTTTTACCGATCTACGTATGTATGAAGGTGTTGAGTACCCTACTTTTGTTGCAGCATGTGAAGCTCGAAGTATTGCAACAAATGATAATGAATGGCGTGAATGTTTACTTGAAGCTTCAGAAATTCAATCACCAAAACAGTTACGTCAATTATTTGCATTTTTCTGTGGTTTGAATGTTCCTCCGAATGCTTTAGCATTATGGATTGAATTTAGAAATAGTATGATTGAAGACTTTTTACGAAATTACGATGAAGATGTGTCAATTAATCGAGCCTTGATTGAAATTAATGAAATTCTTGTTATACATAATACTTCATGTGGTGATCTTTGTCTTCCGATTCCACAATATAACTTACAGATTGGCGATGTAGGTCATTTTGATATTGAAGAAGAAGCTATAGTTTTCGATAGAATGTATGAAAATGCAAATAATGAGCAACGTAGTGTGATTGATATTGTTTTGCGTGAAGCTCAATTCCATGATACTAGAAGTAATGTTTTTTTCTTGACAGCTCATGCAGGTTGTGGCAAAACTTTTGTTCAAACGGCAATCATTCATAAATTTAATTCATTAAATCTTTCGTATATTGTAACTGCCTTCAGGGGTATAGCATCAACTCTTTTGATTGGGGTGCGAACTTTGCATAATGTTTTCTAATTACCAATTCCATTATTAGAGAATTCAACACCAAATATAACTCCAAACAGTGTACATGGCACATATCTTATATATTAATACGCTAACGAAACATTTTGAAGCGCCTAAGGCTTTTTTATTCGAACTAGGAGGGCCCGGCGTGCTTCGCTACGCTTATAAATAAACTTTTTGCGTAGACATTTTGTTGACGTAGAAGCAATGATTTCAAAAAGTGGTAATGAGAAATTGCTTCTACGTCAACAAAATGTCTACGCAAAAAGTTTATTTATAAGCGTAGCGAAGCACGCCGGGCCCTCCTAGTTTAAATAATTCATTAACCGGATGGGTTGTGGATTCAGGTGCAACAAGCCATATGACAAATAATATTGATTTTTTCATCGATTTCTGTGAAATTACGCAACAGAAAATAACAGTAGCTAATTGACACAAAGAAGAATCAAAACGCCAACCCTGACAAAAATTCTTGTAGTAATTTTTGTTAGGATCTTACATGAACTATCAAAGATCCTATGTGAAAATGCAAGTCTCTTGCAAGTGTTGTATAGGATCTTCCGAAAAACTTGCCTGATGAATGATTAGTTCAAAAATCTTGTATGACCTTGAATGATCTTCTAAACTTCTTGTCCCAATTTTTTACAAGAAATGATCATGATCATGTAAGTCCCTATATAATTTTCCTGACAGATTTTTCGGGAGCGAAGGTACGTGTAAAATTAAAGTTTTAAATAACGAAAACATTAATGTTACAGTTTTGTTGGAGAATGTGCTCTATGTACCAAATATTGATTGCAGGTTGCAGGTTGATTGTCACTCAAAAGATTAGTAGAAAAAGATTTCACAGTTACCCGACTAGCAATTTGTTCAGGTATGCCCTATTATGATCCGGGCCGGATCAGGGTGTAATAAGGTAAATCTTAATAGGGCATTTGCATCCGGCCCCTATCAGAAACCATACTTAATTTCACTATTAGGGCGTGCCGTATTTGTCCTGAACCGGCCCGGATTTCAAAAACCTATCTCATCCCTACTAGTAAACGCCGGACCAGCACCGGATCAGAATCATATCTGATTTCCAATTAAGGTTTGCCCTATTTGTCCTGATCTGAGCCCTATTTCATATTAATAAATTTCATTTGGTTAAAACTCACTAGAGCATTATCCATTTTATATATACATAGTTTGCGAAATTTCACATATACTTAGTTATCGCTTCTCTGCATTGTGAATACATATAGGTAAGTATAAAGTTTGAATATTTTTATAAATATTTTTGTCTAATGTATGTAGCAGTAAATTGTCTAATTTTTCTAATGTATGTTAAAGAAAATTCGCTATTTTATATGATCCGGTCCTCGTCCGTTTCTAGTAGGGCTGCCTGATCGGATACGGATAGTTTGAGGCGTTACATTACTGATCAGGACCTGTTCAGTGTGCCTGATACGGTCCCTATCAGTTGTAAGGAAATCCGTATCCGGTCCAGATCTGAGCCCTTATATAATGCTAGTCGGGTAATTTTTCTAAAGATAAATGCGAAATAAAGAAAAACAATGTAATTGTCGGTACAGCAGATCTTGTATCTAATTTATATATTTTAAAACAAAGTAAAGATGAGTGAATATTAACTGTTTCAGTCCACAATGACAACTGTCATCCTAAATGGCATCGTGTGTTCAGTCACAGAGATGTAGAAGCTTTAAGAAAAATGCCTAAAGAAAGTTTGGTTACAGGGATGAAATTAAAAGAATGTGGAATTAAAGAAATATGTTAGGTATGTGTACAAGTAAATGTCAAATACATTTTGACATTTATTGATGATTTTAGTAGGTACACAATTTTTTATTTGCTAACTAATAAATCAGAAGTAATTGATAAATTTAAAGAATATGTCAAATTAGTAAAAAGCAAAAACAAAGAAAAGTGGTTGAAAGCAATGTCAGATGAAATATACTCACTTAAGCAAAATAATGCATGGGATT
Source organism: Diogma glabrata (assembly GCA_963693315.1). NCBI lineage: Eukaryota > Metazoa > Arthropoda > Insecta > Diptera > Cylindrotomidae > Diogma > Diogma glabrata. The sequence continues at coordinate 6,863,280 of OY856189.1, read as the reverse complement.
TAGTAATACTTCCAAGCGGTAAAAATCTTGTAGACAGTACGTGGGTTTATAAATTAAAAATTTCAGGTGATAAGACAAGATATAAAGCAAGATTAGTTTCTCAAGGTTATTCACAGAAATATGGGTCTGACTACGATGAAGTATTTGCTCCAGTTGTACGGCAAACTACATTTAGATGCCATGCCATTATCAATTGCTGGAACACAAAATATGCATGTTATACATTTAGATGCAAAAACTGCATTTTTAAATGGTTCATTAAAGGAAATAATTTACATGAAACAACCACAAGGGTTTGTGAATGAAGAATCGAAACATCTTGTATGCAAATTAAACAAAAGTATATGTGGCTGACCAGTAAGTATATGTGGCAAGTCGGCAAAAGTATATGTGGCAAGCCGGAAGGTGCTTGAAGGTGGCACAAAATTCTCGAATATTTTCTTTCGATTCAGATCTAATAAAAAATTTGTTTGTAAAAGTTTGTTCGTTCATACCGTATATGAATAGTCCGATTTTTGGTATTTAAATCAAATGTATAAAAAGAATGAGATCAACAGAATATATTAAATATTGCAAATATGTAAAAAAATTTCAAATTTTCAAAAAGAACTGGATAAAAGAGCCTTCAGTAATTAATATACAAAGGAGCAATTAGTGTGTGGAACACGCAATAAAATCATACAAGATTTGTATGAAAAATGAAAAATTTACGATTAAGATATATTTTGAGCAAAAAAACTGCTATAATATACTAAAATCCTATTGATGTAATTATCATTTTAATGAATTTTAACAAATATATACCAATTTGTTCTTAAATATGTTGCGTTATTTTTAATTTTGATGTGGGGGTGATGTCTTTTTAAAATTTAAAAAAAAAATTATTATTTTCTTGAAATACAGATAAAAGTTCATAATTTTACGGCACAGATATATGAGGTCATGAAAAAGTCATAACCCTAGTAGATAGTACACACTCCTGACAACCAATGACACAATGCCGATTAGCATCCAACGATATCGCCGAAATTTCAATTCATATTGATCGTCAAAAGAGCCCAAACTATGTATAATAGAAATCCATTATCCATTATTTCACGCCGCAGAAACTAAATTAAGGGGAAAGGTCTCCAAAATGGATTAACAAACGAATTTGGTTCAATGCCGGTTGTTGTGGATATGCACACATTATTTATTACGCCGTCTTGAATTAAATATTAAATAAGTTCTGTTAGAGTTAGGACACATTTATAAGTTCTATATTCGTCCTTCTATGGAGTATTGTTTGGGGCGCTGTTTTCATCTTAGCATGGGACTCTGTCCAAAAGCGTGCTATGAGAATTGTGGGTGATCGAAATTTAATATCAAATCTTGATTCCCAGCAATATCGTCGCACTGTTGCTGATCTCGTTGTTTTTTATAAATATCGTCACTAACAGTGCTCCGATGAAATCGGATCAGTCATGCCTCAACCATATTTTTTCCTCGTATTACACGTCAGTCAGTTTATGGAAGCAGTCAAACAGTTGAGATCACTCACTGTCATAGTCACAGAATGCAGAGAGATTTCTTTGTTCGTATATCATACAAATGGAATGCTTTGCCCGAATCAATAGTCTCGGGAGCGTGCAATCTACAAAAGTTTAAAGAAAGAGTTCATCAATATCTCAGAGCGCATGTTGTTGTGGAACCTAGGCATTAAAAGGTATCTATGTGTTGTTGTGACACATATTGTAATACCTATAACACAAGACCTTTAATAAAAAAAAATAATGCCTTCATCGGACCGATTAGTGTAGTTATTAAAACACGTAGCTTTTTGAACGGGTATATTATGTTCCGAATGTTGATGAGATAAAACTAAAAATTAATCGTACCAACAAGAAAAATACAATCTCCTCCTTGACGATCAAACCGTCGTTAGAAACAAATAAGAGCAAATAAGGTAACAACGAACATTTAAAAAGAAAACATCGTCGAGCCTCTAACCAGTAAATTAAGTACATCAGAAAAAATCCATAAGTTTAATGATAATTTTAGTCCAATATGTAAAATTGTGAAATGCTGATAATTATTCAATTTCTTTGAAGTAGTTTTTATAAAAAACACTAATTCAGCTTCTGTTTTAAGACAGAAGCTGAATTAGTGTTTTTTATAAAAACTACTTCAAAGATAATTTTAGTCTTGAGCTGAGAAAATTGTTTTAATCAAAGAATTAGCTGATATACTCATAGAACAAATTGGAAACATCGTAAAGAATTATAGGGATTGTTTTGCTGCAATTAAATATTATAAGTTATTTCCTTTGCATATTGTCGTCGTTAAGTCTTTAAGAACCAAAACGGTGAAAGTAGAATAATATTGTGACGATTATGGAACACGATAGAACACAGCACAATAGAACATCTTTCGAGAAAATACTCTCTAGAGAAAATAGTTCTACAAAAGAAACGTAAAAATCAATAAAAGATAACAACGTAACCAAAGTAAACCAGTAATAGGAAGTTTTTGTTTATTCTCATCCTAAGAATTGGTTAAACGCGATCTATTAGAGAATAGGTAAATAAACAAATTGAAAAGAATAGATTGTGTCAATATTTGAAGATCGTGTCATTATTTTTCTGTTGATATAAAAAAAAGCTTTGTGTTCTATCTAGGATATTGTAGTGATATCGAGGCTATTTCATGTAGTATATATAAGAGGTATTGTAAGAGGATAAGATTAGTATAAAATTGTCAGCGATAGAAAAAGCATAAAATTGTCAGCGATAGAAAAAGTATAAAATTGTGAGCGATAGAAAAAGTATAAAATTTAGCAGCGAGATAGGCGAGTTAAAATTAACAGTGTTATAAGCAGCAAGAAAAAGATTATTGTAAATGAACAGTTAAAAGTGATATTGTGAACAATTGTAATAGAATTATAAGTGGTGAATCATTGTTAGTACAAGAAGAATTAAGATGAATAGTAATAGGAGAAATATTTTTATAATAAAATCTTGAACGAATAAAATTATAACGTTTAGAAAATCCATTGTGTTTAATTTCCTGATTTAGTGATCGAACTAAATAATTGTAACTCGGCTAAGAAACGTTACAACTGGTGCTAGAAGTGAAATTGGGAAATAAGATGGATTTTAATTAGGGTTTCTCAAACGGGATCCCGTTTTCCCGGGATCCCGGCGGTGAATTTTCATCCCGTTATCCTGGGATTTCATACCGGGATCCCGAGTATCCCGCTAATTTTTATTAATATTTTTTTTACTTTTTTCAAAGATATTAAAAAATTTCTCACTCGAAAATCGAGTAGTTTTTAATTCTTTTCCATCTGTAGTAATTAATTTCGTTCAAAATTAGGAAAATGTTTTTTGACAACGATGCTGTCATGGTTTTTTTGTATGGTTTTTTTTTGACACATATAAACACAACAAATTAAAACCAATAAAACTTAAAATGGGTAGATTTTTCTGTGAAATCTACCTAAAACAAAACTTGCGATTCATTTCTATTAAATTATGTTTAATGGTTCTCTTATGAAAGCGATTAATAGAGGAACGAGACATGTTTACAATGTGATTTGCAATGTCCTCTGGTTTTATTTCATTGTTAGCACGAGTAACTGAGTTTGAGCCATCCAGCTTCCGAAGAAGACTCCAAGCTGCCCTACTAGAATAGGAAAAATCAATGTTTTCAACATTGTTAATCCACTTTAGTTTCCTCGCGGTGTACAGTGAGTATATTAAGTCATCAACCACGTCTGTCTCACCACTACTAAAGTGCTCCTCAAATAATAAATATGTCGCTCTCTCTACTCCAACCAGGATTGTATTCTTCACCGGAAGTCTTTTGCGATGCATTTCTTTGTAGTTGAAATGATGAACCTATCGTTATTTTTAGGAATGGGTTGGATTCAGTGAATCACTGCATCCAACTCCGACCCATATTTAGCCCAGTCAGTTTTGTTAAAATTGCATCTAGGTTGAGGAGTAGAGTTAACGTGTGGGATTTCGATACCTACCTCAAAACATACTGGGCGATGTTGAGAGCGTGTAAAACCTTGTAAGACGGCCCTAGATTTTGTAATAGGGTTACGTTGTTCGATTTTTATGGAAAAACAGAGGTCAGTATTGTAATTACTTGGCCATCTAGCAGATCTACTTAGGTTTTCATGTCTTTCGTATCATATACCAGGAACATGTTGTCGATTGGTTCCGTCAGTTAGTTGTATGCCATTGGGAGTGTTATTTGAGTAGGACCACTTATTGTGATGGCTATTAAAGTCACCAACGTGTTTTGTTGCGTGGTGAAATAATGGTACAGTATCAGCTGGCCACGCTGTATTTAGGGACTTGTTTACGTTAACAATCTTCGTTTTCGATATATCAACAACAATAAGATGTATATCGTTGTCCGTCTGGTGTAAGTACATGGGTGCAGTTCATGATTTCTGACTTAATATACGTGCCAGATCCATATGTTTGATGGTAAATAGCACGAATTAGTTTGTAACCAACAATTTTTCCTCTAGAGGTAAGTTGCGCTTCATCTGTTGCATGCGTTTTCTGCCAGAATTACAACGTTCATATCCAAATAATAAATTTAATACTCTTTCTAAGTGTTCAGTTTTTGACTTGCTTATGCTTTCATTGTTCAATTGCAAAATACGAACTGAGGGTCCAATATTTTTTGTCTTATGGTGCTGAGAAGTACCGTTGTTATTGTGATTTTGGTTCATGTTCATTTGTTTGTATCACAAAACATGTAGCATATGAAATTAAAAACATCACAAAAGAATTGGTAATATTTGAAGCAACTAAGCAGAGCACAAATAATTTAGATTATACAATGCACTATCCCACCGACATCAATTGAATCAGAAAGAGCTTTTTCTGTGGCAGGTCGTTTCGTCACGGAAATTCGGACAAAATTGAGTGATGGCGAAATTGACAAACTAGTTTTTTGAAAAATTATTTAAAAATTAGTATTATGAATTTATTTTCGTTTTGTTTTTATAAATTCTTTTTTATTTTTAAAGTTTTTCTAATTAAAATCACTGGAAATTTAAAAATCAATAGCGCATTTTTTGTGCTGTTTTAATTTTGCACATTTTTCTACCACTCAATTAGAAAGTTCTAGCTTTTTAGCGTTTCCCGGGATTTCCCGGGATCCCGGGAATTTAACATTTTTTGTCCCGGCTTCCCGGAATTTGGATTTTTACGGGAAATGAGAAACCCTAATTTGAATGGATTAAAAGTTCAAGATCTGAAGAGGAAAGTGGAGAAAAGGAATCTTTCATCAACTGGAACCAAGAATGAGTTGAAAGAACGTTTAATAAAAGCTATGGAAGCAGCTGGATTGGATCCAGAAAAATATCGTTTTGGGCAAGAAGAAGCAGATGAAAATCCAAATGCAAGAAATAGTGAAGATAAAGATGGTGCAGTTGAAGACACGAGGCAAGTCGTACCAGCAAACAACAACTTTGCACAGTTAATGTCTATGATGGAGCAAATGAGTTTCAACATGAGAGAGATATAAAGGCAAACATGGAGGCCATGAACAACAAGTAAGATTTGCAAAGTAGCATGAGTGATGAAATAAAAAAGTTAGATGTTAACATCAATCAACAGTCTCTTAACATCGATCAACAATTAACTGCAAATCGAGAAGAAATAAAGCAGCAGTCCATAACCATCAATCAACAGTCTGCAAACATCGCTTCAAGTCGAGAAGAAATAGCTTGGTTACAATACACATCGACGAGAAACTTCTACAGATGGCAGCAAGTCTACGCATCAAAGTAGAGAAAATTGTGGATGAAAAATATGAGATATTGCAAAAAGATATTGAAGTTCTGGAACAGAAAGTACAATCGAAAGTAGATGACTTTAAAGTAGAAGTAAAAAAAAGGCTTCTAGATGTTGAAATAATAGCAAAAACATCACATCCAGTTCAACAAATAAAGTGCATGGAGCTAAAACCGCAGTTTGGAGCTAAAACCGCAAAAAAATGGCAGTTGATCAGAACAGTTGGAACAAAACACATCGTGTGGCAGCTTTAATAGTGGCACTGAAGGGTGAAGCAGCAAAAACAATACAAGCAGTTCCAGAACAAGATCGAAGGCGCTACAATGAGATCATGAAGGCTTTAGATCGCAAATATGGTAGTGACCACAAGCGGGAGATATACAGACTTGAGTTGAAGGGCCGCTATCAGCGAATTGGAGAAAATCTGCAAGAGTTTTCGTCTGCGATCGAACGTCTTGTACATATTGCACATGGAAATACCTCACCAGAGTCCAGACTATATGGAAAAAATGAAGATAGATGCGTTTATCGACGGCATAAGAGATTCAGAGACGCGGAAGTCAGCTGTGATGACACCTAAAGCTACACTTGCTGAAACAATAACTTGTGCGTTGACTAGTGAGACAGCACAAGCAATTGTCAAACCAGCAATCAAAGTTCGCCATGTAGAAATGGAAGAATATAGTTTGGGGCCTCAAATAAGATCCCGAGAATTCAACAGAAGAATTGTTAATTAGAGTAGAAATGTTCCCCATTCTATGAATTCACACAAAGTATTGTCTACAAATTTAATGCAAAAATCCCATATAATGTAAAAACATTTCTATAATATGGAGTCTAATGACAGTGGAAAAATTCAACTTAAGTAAAATAAATAAGTGATGAAGAAATTTTCATCGCCTCAACGGCGTAATCGATAGCGTAAGGATTCGAGCCTAAGAATTCGAGCCATGCACTGACGAGGAAGGTTCGAATTCATCCGAAACACGAAAAATGTGAAGTGGAGTTTTTTTCTGAGAAACTTCAAACCATACCTTTGAATTGAAAAAATTCCAACTACTTCCCCGACTAGGATTATATAAGGGCTCAGATCTGGTCCGGATACCGCTTTCTCTACTACTGATCCTACCACTGATAGGGTCCGGATCAAGCACCCTGAACAGTTCCTCATCAGTAATGTAACGCCTCAAACTATCCAAACCGGATCAGACAGCCCTACTAGAAGCGAGCCAGGACAGAATCAGATCAAATAGGGCATTTATTAGTAAGTATTAAATGACAAAGTGTACAATTTTTGTAAATACGTTAATTTACAAATGTCCAATAAATTCGTTTATAAAATATTCTATCTTTATACTTACCTATATGTCATCATAACAAAACGCAAAGAAGCGATAACTAAAGTATAAATGAAAATTCGCAAACGATATATATCTAAAATGGATAATACTCTAGGAAGTTTAACCAAATGAAATTTTTTTAAATGAAATAGAGCTCAGATCAGACCAAATAGGGCAAACCTTAATTGAAAAATCAAATATTATAAGATAGGTTTTCGCCGTACGGGCCGGATCAGGACA
>OY856189.1:6808635-6855699 GCA_963693315.1 Diogma glabrata | reverse complement strand
CAAATAGGGCGTGCCCTATTAGTGAAATCATGTATGATTTCTGATAGGAGCCGGATGAAAATGCCCTATTAAGTCTTACTTTATTACACCCCGATCCGGGCCGCATTCCTGTATAAAATGCTAGTTGGGTCTTTACTTACTTGAGTTTAATTGATCTAAAAAATCCCCAATAAATTTAATATTACTTATTTTTATACAGGATTTCGTGCTTTCATTGATTATCCCCGGCAAATAGGACGATTTTCTTTCATTAATCCCGGAATTTCGGGATTGTACAAATGTGTCGGGATCCCGTGATAGCAATCCCGAGTGAGAAAAAAGATAAAAAAATTATTTAATTTTGTCAATTGATATTAGTTGAACATATCCTATGGAAAGCTTACGAAATAGCATTCTGTGATGACGGTTTGTACAGAGAAAGTACAATATCCCAAAAATATTGCAATGTTGTACGTTTGAAACATGTGGAAACAACATGAAAGAGTAAGTAAAATAAAAGTGTAACACACTGAGAGAATTGTGGCATATAGTTTTAAAATGATTGTCATATTATTTAAATTTATAGGTAAACCACTTTAAATTTGCTGAAAGAAGTAGAAAACTGTTTAAAATTTAATGTGCTCTCTAATTAATTTGAAAAGTTAAATCTATTTGGGAAAATTCTAGGAAAAATTCTAAACAAAGAAATGTAATTAATATGATACCTTATTGTTTCAAACAGAGTCTTCTTAAAACTGCATAAGGTTTTAGAAATTTATGAAGAAATTCTTATTAACTGTATTATTCTAACGTTTTTGAAAATATTTAGTCATTGTTCATTTATATAGAGTCGCGTAACAACGTTGCTGTTTTGTGAATAATTTTTATTTTAATTAATGTTATTGTGGTTAATTAGTGTTATTAGTTAAAAATCGTGAATAAAAGTGAGAAATTGCAAATATTTTAATATATATAAATAATAATTTTATTTTATTTTGAATAGTGGAAAGAGAGTTTGTGCAAGGAGAAGAAGTTTTAGCTTCAGAAAACATAGTTGTGATTCCCCTAGACAATAGTGTTTGTGATTTAAACGAAAACGTTCTTGTTCAATCAATTTTTCAAACTTGGGGATTATCTCAAAATATTTGCTCATTATAAGATGCATGGGGCATTAATATGATCAAACATTTAAGTGCTATAGAACTAGAAGAAGTAGATTTATTTTTTAAAAATATTGATAGTGCTGGCTTTTTTGGAGACCGAGTTTTATTTACCAATGGCTTAAAAAAATGGAGAAGAGAACAGGTAAATTATACTTATTTATTGTTTAATTTATACTTTTAATACAATACAATACAATTTTGAAGGGCATACCAATAGTTTGTGATGCTGATACGATTTCTGGATCAGTTACAACAAAAATATTGGATTGGCTAGAACAAATAACCACTAGTTTGTCGTCATCCAGAAGTGAGTCTCCAAAGCCAATTGTTGATGGTACAGAATGCTGCTCTGTTGTAAAAATGGATGTTCATAGTGTGTTGAGCATGTCCATTAAGGGTCAAATGATCTTGGCATATTACAATCAACATAAAAGTTTGACAACCAAACAACAAACGCAATTAACACATTGCATAGTTGATCGATATTTAATCCAAAAACAAAGAATGACATATAGTGATATGAAGAAATGGGCTAACGCTAATTACAGCAGTTTCGGTAGGGAAGCAGATGTGTGCTTCCCTACCGAAACTGCTGTAATTTTTATTTAATTTACTCAAAAAAAACAAATTTTTAATAAAAATATTAATTTTTAGGAAACCTACTTTTTGGATCGGAAGCCCGGAAAAAAAATCCAACTGGAAAGTTACATGCCAGATGGTGTAATGTAAATACCGAATTTGTAAAATCATTGCCCGGCAAAGAGTCTGCTGTACAAACAAATACACTTGAGAATGAACTTATTTTTGGTTTGTTTAATAATATTTGATGTAACGAAAATGTGTTATAAAATTTTTATTTGTAGAAACGAATGTAGAAGACTTGAAATGTTGGCTTACAAATAACTGCTCCCCGTGGGAAACTGTTTGTGAAAATTGGAGAAAAACTTCAAAATTAAGAGTACCACAGTTTCAAAATAATGGAAGTATGAGTTTAACCAATTTATTAATGGAGTGGCCACGTTTTAACGATGCAAATGGGTATCAGTTGGTAGGAATTCTAAACCACTATATGTACATTTATTCATTTGTTTGACATTGAACATTTTTTTCAAGATTGAAATAGATTTTGAGACTGTGTATCCAGATAAAACAAATATGTTACTTATTAAATATGAGGATTTTGTGTCAAAAATTATTCCCTACTATGACGAAGAAATTAAAGATAAACCATCTAAATACTTGCTTGTGTTGGCCAAATCGGAAAAAACTGATAAAAGTAGGTTATTTTTAAAACTTAATTAAAATTTGAACTTAAATACTATACTGAGTATAATTTTCCCACCAATTTTGTTAATTGTGCTTTTTCGTTCTAGATTCGCGAGATTGTATTGTTGCACTTTTGTTGAATTCAATAATGCAACCACAAAGAACAAGTAAGAAATACAAACCAACAATTGCTGATGCACAATCAGATTTTTTATTACATGTACATACTGTAAATGACATGCAACCTAAATTAGATAAATTACGAGATAAACTCGCTAAAGAAAAAAAAACTCTGCAACCCAAAATTGTTGTAGTAGGCCCAGAATTACAGAGCCTTGAAGAATTTTATATATTTTGTGATGGAGTAAAATATAAACTCTGCACATTTACAAAATGTTTGGATGTAATTATAAAATTATTTTATGTATGTCAAATTCAATATTCACACACCAGCAAATTAACTTGGAATTTTATGGAGCAGTATTTTTTTGATTTAAAGTCTGAAAAGTTTTCAGAAGTTTCTAATCTCATTAATAAATTAAAAAATTAAAACTAATTTTTCCAAAGATATGTCCAAATTAATTTGTTTTATGTGTGAATCAAACTTTTTAACATCCAAATTATTAATCGATCATATGAAAGTATTTCATGGTACTCCAACAATTTATAAATTTAAGTGCAAGCAAAATGGCTGCAGACAAAAATTTCAAAACATTTATGCATTCAAAAAGCATATGCATAAACATGAAGATAAAACAGAAGAATTATTGAAAACAGATAATATAGATACACAAATTTTGCTAAAAACAAATAATGATAATGAAAATTTAAGTAGTAGACCAAAACAGTCTGTTATGACTTATAATTCTAGTTTAAAAATAACACCCAATATTGATTCTGAAGATATTGCCAATATTAATAAATCAGTATTTTTATTTACATTAAAATTACATGAACACATTGAATTTCCGCGTAAAGTTATAACTGAAATTCAAGATCTTGTAACAACATATATAACAAAACCAATTGAAGCTTTAGTTTATAAACTTTTACCTGAGGACTTAAGAAATGAGCCCTCATTTCAAACTGTGTTAAAATGTTTATCTACTCCTTTTGCTGACATTTCTTCAGAGTATAAGTTTCTTAAGCATTTAGAAAATATTGAAATTTATAAAGCACCAAAATGTTTTACGTTAAGTAATAACATTAAGTAATAAACACAAAAACTTAACAAATGTTATCAACGGCATGTTTTGGAAAAATCAGAGCTTATCCAGTAACATGATAACGATTCCATTTCTCCTGTATATGGACGATTTTGAAATTAATGATCCTCTTGGATCAAAGTCAGGCAATCACAAAGTGTGTGGTATATATTATAACTTTCCAGTTATTCCTAATTTCCAACTTAGTAAATTAAACAACATATTCGTAGCAGGATTTATAAAGTCCCATGATTTCAGTGAACTTGGCAATAGAATATCATTAGGCCCGCTATTAGACGTTTTAAAGAAGTTAGAAGATGATGGTTTAGAAATTCATACTGACGATAAACATTTTCATATTCGCTTTAAATTGTGCCAAATCCTTGGTGACAATTTAGGACTTAATTCAGTTTTAGGGTATAGTAAATCGTTTGTCGCAAATTATTTTTGTAGAATATGTAAAAGAAACAAATCTCAAACACATATTGACTGCATTGAATATCCTAATTTTATAAGAAATAAACAAAATTATCGAGACGATATATTACTTAATGATTTTAAAAAAACTGGTTTAAAAGAAAACTCAATATTTAATGAACATAAACATTTTCATGTAACTGATAACATTGCTTGCGATATAATGCATGATATTTTCCAAAGCATTTGTAAATATGATTTGTCCAAAATATTATATTATATGATTTATGATAAACGAAAATTCACTTTAGAAACATTGAACTACAGAAAGCAAATGTTTGCTTACGGTGACACAGAATCAGGAAGTGTTAGCTGTTCAATAGAGAAAACACACATAGAAAAAGCTTCGTTTAAAATGAGTGCTAAAGAAATGAAAACATTTATCCATTTCCTGCCTCTAATGATAGGTGATCTTGTTGATTCCAATGATAAAGTGTATAGGTTTTTAATAATCTTAGTTAAATTAATAGATAAATTACTTTTACCAACATTCGAGGAAACAGATTTAATTGATTTAGATTTTCTTATAAAAGACCATAATAAATTGTATCAAATTCTATTTAATGATAATTTGAAACCAAAGTTTCATAATTTAGTACATTATGTACGGATTATAAAATATCTCGGCCCACTCAAATATTTATGGTGTTTTAGATTCGAAGCTTTTCATCAAATTCATAAATTATATGCTCGGAATATCACGACTAAATATTCCTCTAACGTTAGCGATAAAATCTTCTTTGCGGTTTTCTTGTTTACTTTTATCAGAATCATTTTTCCAAAGAGAATACATTGTCAATGATATTCCAGAAGATATAAATTTAGATGATCAATATTATTATCCAGAGATGAATTTACTTAAAGATATTGAAAAACCAAAGAAAAGAGTAAATTCAGTTATTTTTCGTGGAGTAAATTTTAAAATTGGCCATATCGTAAATGTCACAAATTCTGATTCAGAATTGATTTACGAAATATTAGATATTTTAATTCAGGATTTGTTATGTTTTGCAGTTTGCAAAAAATGGGAAGTTTTGGAATTTTCGGAACATTTTCAGGCTTATACAGTAGGAAATCAAACAAAGTCGTGTGAACTTCTTAAACTTTCTATCATTTCTGGACCTCCAATTCATTTCTATAATTTAAATAATGGTCTAAAAGTTGTTCGACTAAAAAAATATTGGTGATAATTAATGTTATTTTATGCTTGCTAAAATTATAAGCTCATTAATTCTATAAATGCTCTTTTTTGGTATATTCAATCTGTAAAAATATTTATAAATACTATTAAATACTATAAATTCTATATGTTATAAATTTTATTAATATGATAAAAAAATGAATATATAACTTTGTTTGTATTTGAATAATTGAATAATTTTAAGTTTGTAATTGAATAATTTTATACAAACGAATTTTTTTAATTAATAAATGGATTGTATACAAAATAAAATGTTTTTTATTGCTAAAAACAATATGTAGAAACCAAGCTCGATCATAGAATCAAGAAGAAAATCTTTTAATTCGTGATGTTCAATGCAAAAAGAATAATATTGTAAATCAAAAGATTTCGGCTTAAAAATCAAGTAGGCTTTATTTAAACAGATACCACAAGGAAATAAGGAGATAACCTTTTACCTGGATAAAAAGAAAACCATTAAAAATAATAAGTTAACTGCTAACAAGACCATTTTATATTCATAAGATTTCTATTTGAATTATGAGGATTTCATATTGTATTTACACATAAATTATGAGAAGATTGTTCTTATTATTTTAAAAAGATAGTCTTTTTGGATGAAAACCATAAAGAAATCTTCTTGATTTTAAGCCATTTTAAGTGGATTTTTCTCTCTGTGCACGGTAAGAGATTTACGTTCAAAAAAATAAGATATTTCGTTTAAAAATGATTGGATCAATGTTGGTAGCTGGATTGAATGATTTTTATAAATTTACAGTAACCAGTGACTCTGTTAAAACGATAGTACTCAAAAAACATCTTCTCATTCAAACAGTGCTGCATTTATAAGTGCATCATAATGCTCCCATATTGATAAACATAGCTAACAACATAGAAAGAAAAATCATAAAGCTCAATCGCAAAAGCACCAACCAAAAGCGCGACGAAATCACAAATCAAATTTGTTTTTGTAAAATATGTTTTTTCAATATGTTTTTTAAAAATAAACCGAAATTTCGTGTTTTTAATAAATCGGAAAACTGTTAACAACCGATGTGAATTTAAATGATTTTAATTAGATTCTTGATGGTTAGTCTACTACGACCAGATACAATAATAACAAATTCACGGGAATTTTTAAAACAATAATTGGAACAATTAATACGGCAAACCATTCAACATTTGAAATCAAATCAATTTGTTTAGCACTCCTGTTACTTAAAATGAAATTATACAAGTAAAAGATGTCCAATACGTACCTGAATTAGCAATAAATCTTCTAACTTTAAGTGATAAAATTGTCAATTCCAAAATAAAACATAACTGCCAGTTTCTTCGGGTTACAACATTAGTATGGATACAACACTAAAATAATAAATGACTTTCACACGATAAGGCATAGAATTGCTGTTAGAAAAACCAATTTACTCTGAATCTGTTTGCAAAAGTACAATTTACTGCTCTAATTAAAAATTTTATTTTTATGTTCATATTTAAAACGCTTTTAAGAGGACACATATGTAACCTCTTAAAAGCGTTTTAAATATGAACATTAAAAAAAAAATTTTATTTGGCAATAGGGCTTATATATATGTTTTATTAAATAAGTTGGACGGAGATACTCGGACATTATGGTTACAGTTCGATACCATTGATAAGGAATTTTCTGCAAAAATTTTTGAGTTCTTGGAAGGTTGAACAGATTGATTAGAATAATTAAACGCATGTACTTTATGATTTATACCCTGAAAAAGATTTATACCCAGAATCGTCTCTAAAAGGCCTCAAAAATCAAACTAATTCGTAACCTCTACCACCATAAATTGTTATCCAATATGTAAAACTGATGAGCACAAACTTTTTGACTGTGAGGAATTTAAAATAAAAACAATTGAAGAACGTGAACAATTGATAAAAAGTGAATAAAGGTGTTTAAATTGTTTAAATTTGAACCACAATATCTACAACACTACAAACAAAATAAATACACCAAGCAGTTTGACGGCAACAGTAACTTTGGTTGGAGATTCAAAGTGTTTAAACGTCGTATTTTATGCATACGTAGTATTGCCAACAGCACATGTAAATATCAAGGGAAAGGACGGTGAAGTTATCCAATATAGTACCTTACTAGATTCAACGTCACAAGAATCTTTCATAGCTGAGGATGCCGTGCAAAAGCTTAGGTTACAACGCAAGAATATCAGATTAGTCATGAAAGAGTTTGAAGATACAAACCTTAGTCAGTCGCGAGATAAGGTTTCATTAGAAATAGTAACAGGAAAAAATGTGAGCAAGAATTTGAAGTAAAGACATTTATTGTTCCAAAGATTGCAGTGGAAATATTTGCAAAAAATTTCGATACAGCGGATTGGGAGCAAATTGAGGGATTAGATTTAGCAGATCCTAATGGACTAGAAGGTGACTGGGCGGGAGCCAATAATCTTAAAGAATAATATCGTAGCAGAACAAACAACTATTGGATAGATAATAGTAGGAATATGTATAGAGCTACAGCAGCAATTTTTGAACTTTAACGTTATGCTTGACATCGATGCCAGTTTAAGTTAGTTTCAGGAAACAGAATCATTACCAAATGTGAGTGGTGGTTTGCGGAGACCACCAAAAAATCGTCAGATGATAAATTTTTGGGTCAATTCCCTTTTTGTGACGAAACATCAAAACTTGGTTCAGCCTTGTGGCTAACAATTTCTCGATCGAAAGCAATGGAGCGAAGGTTTTCAAGAGGTTCCAAATTTAAAGCACTGTTTATTGCTTTCCTGCGAGAATACGAGCAACTAGGTCACATGGAACGCATTGCACCCAATCAGAATCAACAATATTTTGGACCACATCATGGCGTGGTAAAAGAAGTAAGCTCAACAACTTAATTACGTGTGGCCTTCGACACCTCAGTCACGTCATCTAGTGAACTATCTTCAAATAATATACTCTGTGTTGGTACTGTGGTGCAGTCTTCTTTAATGGATATATTGTTACGTTTTCGATTGATCATTGATGTTTTAGCCGGTGACGTTGAGAAAATGTATCGGCAGGTGTGGCTAACCGAAAAAGATTGTGCAATTCAAAATATTGTTTGGAGAGATGATACTTCCCAGCCACTTAATCACTAAAGGCTTAAGACACTTACCTATTGAACGAGAATTTTACGTTGGTGATTTGATAACAGAAGCAGGAACCGTAGAAGAATTAATAAACTTGAAAGAAAGCATAAGTAGTATTTTATCCACGGCAAACATTAAGCTAAGAAAGTGGGCAAGCAACGAAGAATCTGTAAGAGATCAGTTCGGTATAGATAGCTGCATTACTGATATCGAGCATATTGCAGATAATCTTGAAGCAGCTAAAATACTCGCCCTAGCATCGAATGACAAAACAGAATCATTTTATTTCTTAGATGATTTTGAATCAAACGAAAAATATACTAAACGGGCACTGCTTTCACAAGTAAGCAAAACCTTTTGGTTGGTTGGTACCACCTGTCGTTCGAATTAAAATTCTATTTCAAACCTTCTGGATGCAGGTAATTGGATGGGATAAGCAATTACCTCAAATTACGCAACGACAATGGGAAGAAATACGTAATCATCTGCCAAAAGTAAGCAAAATACAAATTCGGAGATGGTTTGGTAGCAGACAGATCATTCAATTCTACTACTAGTAAAACTAATGAAAGATGTTATTGGTACTTCGGACTTACAAATCGATTGCATTGTATGTTGGACAGATTCAAATATCGTGCTGACGTGGTTGTCTTCATATTCAATAAGATGTTCGACCTTTGTAGCGAATCGAGTTTCGAGCATATTAGTTGATTTTCGTCGTGAGCATCGGAGACATGTAATATTAGCTGAAAATCCTGCCGATTGTGCTCCGCGTGCATAACTGTAACAAAATTACTAACGCATTATTATGGTGGTATGGACCTGATTGGTTGAGAGCGTCTGAAGAAGAGTGGCCAGTACAAGAACAATATTTGTCAACTGAATAGAGACAAAATGTGAAACAGCATTTCAAATTACATCTCATATTGAGATTTTAGGTGACATTAAATATTACATATTAAATATTACATTAATTAAATATTTCATGAAATATTTCAAAAATATAAATTTCATGAAACTTACAATCACTATAACAATGCATAACCAGCTGGTGAATAACGTGCAATATAATAAACTGAATTTTGGTTCAGTCTAGGCATTTACAACTGGCCCAGACTAAAACCGGAGTTAACTAGCCAAAGTTTGGCTCGCCAATACTGGCCCGAGGTTGGCCCATTGTTTAACATTGGCAGTTCCTACCCGGGTAATATTAGTTAGCTTTTAATTAAAGTATTTGATGGATATTAGCTCATTATATATCCAGAACACAATGTTTCCAGAGCTGTGGTGAAGTCAGCCTATGCATCAGCGTCGTAATATTTTACTGTATTGTTTTCCTGCTTTTGAGAAACAATAAAGGTGTTGAATACTTAATAAAACCTGCTGTTTTTCCTTGCTAATCATTATTCGAATCCAGAAGACGGTTTTAGGATTTAACGAATTGAAAGATAAGCCAATTTGAGGAATGGTGAAAAACGTGACACACACATTAAATAAAACAAAATTCTTTAGAATTATGTATAATATATTTATATATAATTATTTTTTATTTGACATACAATTTTATAATTTATCTTTTTTTAAGTATTTCAATTTGTTTCTATTTTTTTCTTATTAATTTTGAATCAATTTAATAAAATATTATTTTATTTACTTCAAGAAATGTAATATGAAATTGCCTTTTTATATGTTATTTATATAAATTTTAAATAGGTTTTTGTTTTTCTATTTATTTTCATAAAATAAATTTTTTTAAATATTTAAAATATTTTAAATTTTCGATGTTATAATAAATAAATAATGAATAACGAGGGTAAGCAAAATAGTAGATAGTTGTAATAACTGTACATTATTTTTCATTTAATTCAAACGAAGTATATAAAATGTCTGGCAACAAACTAACGCTACAATGCTAAGTTGCACTAAACTTTTTATTCAACTAAATCAATATTTTGTTCCTAAATGATTATAAAGAATCATAAATTAAAATTAAAATTTGGCGGTTTTGTTAAATAATATTGATATTAAGCAGTTTAGTACATTTTAGCTGCTAATTGGAACTACAGATGTAAAAGTAATATTACCCATGGTAAAATTACCAGTAAAATTGGTAATATTACGTAATATTACTTCGGCTTCGTAAAATTGGTAAAATTGCAATAAAATTTGAATAATCTTTATTTAATAAAAATTAAAGTTTGTGCTTTTTTATTGACACCCTGTATAATTGAAAATTGTGTGCACATTGTGTTGAGTATATCTCAGCTGATCGGTCGATTTGCAGCTGAATACCCATAAATGTATGTAATTTTAACGTCTCTACGTGTTGCCACAAAGTAGAGTACTTCATAGGCAAACATATATTTTGTCTACTGGTGTCGATCGGTGGGTTGTAATGGGTATTTTTTTCCCCTGGTAGCAATAACGCAGCTATTCTGGATGAGGCAAAAGCTAAATCTATGTCATTTCGGGATCAAATTTCTACTATGAAGATGGTTTCTCCTACCCTATTATTGATAGTTTGCTGATTATCCGTGTTAATCACCCTCAAAGGTCATTCGTGTAGTAATTTTGTTCACCTTCCAATGTTACATTAAACGATCAGCAGCAACAGAACCGCAACGCAACAAACCATTACCAATGCTTCGTTGTAAATTTTTTCTGCAAAACGCACGTTCGTATTTAAATACTCCTTGTGTTTTTGAAGGCAAATACCTTCAGCAATTTGCGATTTATATTTTCCCATGAACAAGAAAAAAACAATTTGCATGAATTAGATTTTGATGTGACGTATTGCACACGTAATTAATACATTTATCCCAGTGTCGGCCGTGGCAAGTGTTGTACTTGAAAAGTGAAATGTGTAACGCCGTTGACAATTCTCAATTGCAGGAAAAACGTTGAAGCGAGTTCATTTTCTAACCACATGCAATGAAAGAAGCTTGATTGGGATCCATTGCGTACAGTCTAAATAAAGCAAATTTCATTGAAAATGTTTGGTTATCTGTCAATTTGCTCTTTGCATTTGAGCCATTTAAATGCATTTCTACTTCTTTTCGATGTGTAATACCTAAACATTTTCAAATACGGCAGTGTTTTCAAAACGCATAATTTTACATAACAGTGAAGAAAGCAGTTATCGTTGAAGCCAGTGTGTTCCGGATTTCTTGCATTTTTGCAGCTGTGAAAATAGCGGGCAGCCTGTTTTCTAGATGTCTTGCTAAAAGAACAACAGCTGAAGTTCGTTCATGTATGTATGGGGCATAAAAGAATTTGCCATTATTACATATGTATCTTCCTGTCTATAATACTCTGCGAGTGAGGATATTTACACTCGATAATAATATATTTGATATGAATTTTATGTTTTTATAAACTAAAAATGATTGTGGCAGTCATAAATTTTGAATTAAATAAAATTGCAACTATATTTAAATCTTTTAAAAAAATTTATATTTTACCAATATTACCAATTTTACCAACCTTACCGGTAATTTTACGGTAAAATTACCACAAATATATTTTACCGGTAAATTTACATCTGTAATTGGAACCCAGTGTTAATCTATTTACGATACGGTACAGTAAGTGTACCGTATATTTAGAAACTTGGTTTATTTTTTATGGCTAAACAAAATATGTCTATTCACTCTACCCTCGTTTATATTATCTTGATTTAAGTTATAAGATATCTATGTTTATAAAGTATGTTACAGACCTACAATCAATTTGTCAATCATTCGAAAACGAAAATAAACGAAATAAAATTTAGGGGATTTTTACACTAAATTTTATTTCGTTTATTTTCGTTTTCGAATTGATTGACAAATTGATTGTATGTCTGTAGCATACTTAACAAAACGGCAATTATATATTGGGTTACAATAATTTTAGAATGAAAGTTTTTCTAATGTTATTTACGTTAATTACGCATTTTAAATTACATTTTTCATTCATAATTTTTACAATATTTTTTTTAAATTGATTAAATCCCTGTAATGCATGTTTTTAAATACTTTTTTTTAAATCCAAAAATCATTAATATTTGTTTTCTTTATATTTTTACACCCATTTATTCGTATATGTTCTTATTATAAAAACAATTAAAACAAAATTAAATCGAATTATCTAAATGTAAATAAAATATTTGTTAACTATTCGATCGGTGATCATACAAATTCAAAGATAAACCGAGTTTACATGGACTTAGTACGTAAATCACGAAGGTCCCTTTCCAGTCATTAGCGCCGATGATAAAAATTTGTTATTGAACGTAAAGTTCAACACATTCGAGTTTCTATCGACAGATTAAAACCTTGTTTTAAGGAAGCATCTGAAGATGAAATAACTCAAAACTCATCAACTTCAAGTACTCATCTCAGTCGTGGTATAGCACAATAATTTTCTGTATATCGTCTCATCTTCGATGCAACTAGGGGAGAGAGGTTGTAGCGATAACTTCCAGTTCACAAATATAAATAGTTCCAATAATTTCAATAAATATTTAATAACACAACTTTTTTACGCACTGCAAAACCATGCCATTCACATACCCCATTCATTGAAATTAGAACCAAATAGAAACCTCGTTGGCTGCAACTTTACTCCGGATTTGAATATAAAAGAGATAAAACTCTAAGGAAGTTTTGGGAACTAGAGGAAGTTAAACCATGCCATTCACATACTCCAGAAGAACGACAGTGTGAAGAAATTTTTAAGGAAACGACACTTACTGAAAATCGCAAGTATGTAGTTAACATTCCATTTAAAATTAATGCTCCGAAACTTGGAAATTCGTTAAGTTCAGCCACAAAACGATTCTTTAATTTAGAAAGAAAATTCCAATTAAATAAAAATTTAAAGAACGAGTATATCAACACTATGCGAGAGTATCAAAACTTAGGACACATGGTACATATATCTGAAAATGAAAATGATCCTCCAGATTCCGACTGTTATTACCTGCCGCATCATGCAGTTGTTAAAGAGACAAGTATCACTACAAAGGTTCGAATCGTATCTGATGGATCATCTAAAACTAGAACAGGCATTTCACTGAATGAAACCATGATGGTCAACCTACTCTTTGGTCAATACTATTGAGATTTTGCCAGCACAGAATAGCGATTACTGCAGACATCGAAAAGATGTACAGACGTTTTAGTGAATCCAAAGCACACCGAATTTCAAAGAATTTTGTGGAGGGAATCACCAAGCGAAAAACTTGAAAATTACAGACTTACAACAGTCACTTTCGGATTAGTCAGCTCACCGGTTTTAGCCATCAGATGTGTGCAACAAACAGCGATCGATCAAAAACTACATGCACTAAATAAATTTTCCTGCATTTTTGATGAATTTAATGTTGATTATTTCATAGGTGGAGCTTCAAAGATCGAAAAAGCAAAAGATTTTAGAGATAAAATTAACTAAGTTCTATAAAACCTGGTGGTTTTCATTTGAGAATGTGGAAGTCGAATATCCCAGACATGTTCGATCATATAGATAGAACTAGCAATGTGAGTTTTGATCATGAATCTGGAGATACAAAGATTCTTGGACTACGTTGGAATCCTGTGAAGGATATTTTTACTTTCAGTGTCAACCTAGAAACAAATATGCAGGTAAGAAAACGACGAATTTTGTCAGAATCATCTAGGATTATGAATCCAGTTGGATGGATATCGCCATGCACTATCTTGTTTAAAATTTTGATGCGCAAATTTGGATGCTTAAAGTTGACTGGGATGATCTCTTACCAAAACGTATTTCAGATTCCTACAGTAAAATAAAAGGTGTAAATATCAGCAAGCGGAATATCATGGCTTTTGCGATGCAAGTGAACTCCAATAATTAATCCAAATATTTTAACGAAAATGGTTATGCACAAATCAATCTAGTCATTGCGAAAACCAAAGTGGCACCAATCAAACAACTGTCTATACCAAGACTAGAACTTTGTGCTGCTCATTTGTTAGTGAAATTATGGAACATCCTGCGAACCAACGTTCCTAAAGCAAAATTTCATGCCTGGACTGATTCCACTATTGTGCTACAATGGTTGTCAAACTATCCAGCTACGGCTGAAATTTTAAAAAGCACAACAAGACAAAATTGGAACCATGTCGAGTCAGAATATAACCCGGCAGACCATATTTCAAGAGGTGTAACACCCAGCGAATTGATGATACTGGCTCAATGGTGAGACGGTCCATATTGGTTAAAAGATGACGAAAATGCCTGGCCCAGAAGTGATCTTAAAGATAATAAATGTAAAGAAGAAATCGATAAAGAAAAAAACTGTTAAAGTACGATTACTTCAAACGGAATCTGGAGACAACTTTTTGCTTGAGTTATCAATTAGGCTTTCGAGTTATTTAAAATTAATACGAACATTACGTAACGTATTGCGGTTCTCAATAACGTGAAAAAAAGTGAAACATAACGCAAATATGCTGAAAATAACTTTAACGCGAAGTATACTTGAACTCTCGAGCAATTTAATGGAACTTGTATCAGCACATACACATCTAAGCCGTAGGAAAAAGACTAAAAGTATCGATGCCTCATGGATGACTACAGATATAAAAAATTTAATTTAAGAACGTGAAAAATTTTTTAAACTAAAAAATAAGTTTAAGAATGATCTTTTTTTGGTCGAAAAACATAAATCACTTCATAAATCTCTTTTGAGCGCTTTAGTAGTCTCAAAAATAAAAAAGCCAAAAGAGAAAAAGGTTTTCAGTTTATAAGTGATAACATTGATAAACCCAAAGAACTTTGGAAATATTTCAATGAAGTAATTTTTAATAGAACGCCAAGTCTGAAATGTGCGGCTGGCATTAAAATTGGAAATGAGTTTATAACAAATGAACAACAGATAGCTGAACATTTTAATGAATATTTTATAAGCATCACAGAAGATATTGTTAGACATTTCAAAGAGCCTAATGTAGCTGATTTTGAATATGTAAATTATACAGTTAGTCATAAGTTTGAGCTCTGGCCAACAAATGAAAGGGAAATTAAAGAAGTTGTTTTTAGTTTAAAC
The DNA here is from genome assembly GCA_963693315.1 of Diogma glabrata. Taxonomy (NCBI): domain Eukaryota; kingdom Metazoa; phylum Arthropoda; class Insecta; order Diptera; family Cylindrotomidae; genus Diogma; species Diogma glabrata. The sequence continues at coordinate 6,840,253 of OY856189.1, read as the reverse complement.
TCAAAAGCGGCTGTTGCAGTAGATAATATCTCAACAAAATTTCTTCAGTACATCATAAACTACATTTGTCCACTACTTGTCGAATTTATAAATGAGGTATTTGATACGGGAGTATTTCCCAACTGTAATAAAACAGCCAAAGTAATACCGGTACTGAAATCTGGGAACGAAACAAATTTAGCCAACTACAGGCCAATCTCAATATTAACTGCTGTATTTAAAATTTTTGAAAAAGTTATTCTGGAAAGAGTCCGCAAATTTTTGTCTTCAAATAACATTATTAGTGATCGACAGTTTCGATTTACTTCAAAGTCTAATACCACAGCGGCATGTTTGTCTTTTACTGATTTCTTTAGCAGAAATGTCGATAAAGGATTATTTTGTGGATGTCTTTTCTTAGACTTACGCAGAGTTTTTGATACTGTAGATCCTGACATAATGATTATCAAACTAAAAATGATGGGACTAGATCCTGTGCAACTTAACCTATTCAGAAGCTACCTAACTAACAGAAAGCAACTAGTTAAAGTTAATGAAGAAGTCAGTTCTGAAAAAATATCAAACATGGGCGTTCCACAGGGGTCTATTTTAAGTCCATCTCTGTTCAATATTTTTATAAATGATATATTGTTTATTAGTTTGGCAGGACAAATACAGCTATATGCTGATGATTGTTTGATTATGTATGCCACAGATTCTCTAGAGGATTTACGTACACAAATGAGTTGCGATTTACAAATTTTAAAAGGTTGGTTTGCCGTTAATCACTTGATGCTGAACCATAGCAAAACAAAGTTTATGGTATTCGAGAATAAACATTTGGAAGTCGATATTTTTAATAACTACCCAGTTACATATGATTCTTTCGTAATTGAAAGGGTTACCAACTATACTTATTTAGGTTTGGTAATTGATAGCAGATTGAATTGGGCGAATCATATAGATAAATTAAAAAAAACCATATCCCCATACATTTTTGCTATCAAGCGTATAAGACATGTACTCCCCAGAAAATCCTTGATGCTTTTGTATTTTGCTTACATACACTCGCACTTAGTTTATCTGAACCCGATATGGAGTGGCTGTGCATCTTATAAATTATCCGAGCTAGAAATTTTGCAAAAACGGGTACTAAAACATATTATAAATGCACCTTTAAGGTATCCTACAGTGAAACTTTTTGATGAATTTCAGTCGCTGAGTTTTCTGATTGACCGAGAACTACTGATTCTGATACATAAAATTATTCATGGTAAGATAAAGCACAACCTGGCATTAATAAAATTTCACAACCAGCATGAATATTGTACAAGAAGAAAATCCGATTTTGTTATCGATTATTTTAGAACAGGTTCCTCAAAAAATAATGTTTTATATAGGGGTCTGCCCCAATATAATAAGCTACCTCAAGAACTGAAACACACAGTGGATATAACATATTTTAAAAAACAATTATCTATATATCTTAAATGTATGAATCAGCCCTTAGAAATCTCATAACATATTAGTTTTATTTATTATTTTTGTTCTTTAATATATTATATAGTCTCTATGTTTCTTTATTTATTTTAGAATTTATTGAAAGGAATATAAATGTAATAACCAATGTTACTGAATTTTAATTACTTGCACATAAAGTGCAAGTAAAACTAATTTTGTGTTGAATTGTAATTAGTTGACAAATAGCGTTGTATTAAAAATATTATTATGAAGTTGCGTTATAACCATTATGGTGCAACTGACATTTAGAAGAATGTACATATATGAATAACTAAATATTTTTTTTTAATTTTATTTAAAAAATTTTATTTAACAACATGTTAAAATTATTGTCAAATGAAATAAATAAAGAAAAAAAAAAAAAAAAAAATATTTTGATAAAATGGACGAAGCAAATTGTTATCTCTCGCCCCATTCATAGATGCAGACGGCATCTTAAGGGTGGGTGGACGGCTTAAAAAAATAGATAGTCAATATGATCAATAACATCCTATCATTTTGCCATCTTCCCATTTCCTATGCAAAATGATAATATCCGATTACCATAAAAAATATTTCCATTCCGGCCCTTTCCTTACCTCCCATCTCATTAAACAAAAATTTTAAATTATAGGTGGCCGCAGTCAAATAAGAAGTCAACTACAAAAATGTGTGTGCTTCAAAAAAAAATGCTAAACCATCACAACAGCTAATGGGAAGTTTTCCAGAAGTACATATTACGCCAGCAAAACCATTCAACAGAAGTGGTATTGATTATGCGGGATCAATCCAGATAGCAACCAAGAGAGGAAGAGCAGCTAAACTCATCAAATATACATAGTGGTATTTGTGTGTATGGCAACCAAGGCTATACATATCGAGGTTGTCAGCGATTTAACCACGGAAGCCTTTATTGCAGCCCCTAAACGATTTGCTGCTAGAAGTGGAGTAGCAAATGGATCGGTGAAGTCCTTGTTGATGAAAGCAACTGGTGGATGCAATTTAACTTTTCAGATGGGACGATTCCTGAAGAAGATTTAACTACTATTCCTGAATCAAAACTCAAAAGATGGCAGATAATCCAGCAAAGAACACAACTATTTTGGAAGTGATATTCACGAGAGTATTTACACACCTTACAACAACGAAAGAAATGGAAAACTCAAAAAGAAAACATCAAAATTAGTGATTCAGTCATGATGAAAATGGAACACCTACCGCCAAGTAAATGGGCTCTAGCAAGAGTTACAGAGATTCATTCAGGCGAAGACAATGTGAAATCCATATTTGAAACATTTAAGGACATGGTTGAGAAACAAACAGGATGTCAGATTAAGTGTGTGCGATCTGATAGTGGCATGGAATTTTGCAATACAATGTTAAAAAAAAATTTTTGAAAAATATGGCATTCGACATGAAACGTCAGTTGAATATACTCCGCAACAAAATGGAGTTGCGGTACGTATAAATCGAGCCATTGTAGAACGGACACGTTGCATGTTGTCAAATGCAAATTTACCAAAAATATTTTGGGCTGACGCTGCATCTACAGTGGTACATTTACTAAATTGATCACTTACAAGTGGAGTTGTGGGAATTACCACAGAAGAACGCTGGACCTGGCGTTAAACCAGATTTAAATTTAATTCGAGTTTTTGGCTGTAAAGCCATGTCACATATATCAAAACAAAAATTCAAAAATGAGATGTAAAATCGGAAGAGCAAATTTTTGTTGGATATTGTGAAAATACGAAGGGGTATAGATTAATTAGACCCGGATCATCAAAGTTAGTAAAAAGTAGAGATGTAGTATTCTTCGAAGATAAATTTTATTATAAGAATAAAAATACTAAAGTGAATGTAGATTCTGAGTTTATTGGATTCAGAAGGTTCGGTAATAGTGGAGGCTTCTGTAGTTTCTGATGTGAAAAATCATTCAGATCAAAATATTTTTGACAACATAGAATCTGTTGGGGAATTATCAGTAGATGATTCCACGAGAATTGTTGAAGATGGTGCTACATCATCATTGTTGTCTACTTCTGTAGTGCGTCATGCTTCTAGAATGTTAGAAACATTCCTATAAACAGATGACATCTATAGTTGAATAAATGAAATGTAATATTATTGTTCTTTTGTTCTACCCTATGTATAAACTGTCATGTCATTATTTTTCTACTAATAAAATAAAACTCAATTTCCAAACACGCGTTTTATTAAGTTCCACTATAATTATTAAAAGGCAGTTCGAAACCAGTATCCTGGAATTACAGAATTATCTCCAAAAGGTTATAGGCCCAGGCAAGTATCCAGTATCATAAATTAAACTGGTTTTCATAAAAATTTTCAAAATCATCGACATTAACCCAGAAGTAAAGTAAGGTTATGTACGATGGGAGATTCAACAAAAATTACTTTTAATAAATTAAATAATTCAAATTATTTCATCTGGAAATACAGAATGGAGTTATTCTTAATAAAAGAAGGCTTGTGGGATGTAATATCGAAACCGAAACCAGACCCAATTGGAAAATGGGAACGTCAAAATGATGAGGCGAAAGCGTGGATTGGTCTGTTTGTTGATGATGGCCAAATAATGCACGTAAGGAAGGCTGTAACAGCGCAAGAGGCGTGGAAAAATCTTCAATCTTACCATGAGAAATCTACGCTTAGTAATAAGGTACAGTTAATGCGTAAAATTTGTAATTTAAAATTACAGGAAGGTGGTAATGTAGAAAGCCATATCATGGAAATACTTTATATACACTTTATTTGATAAGTTACATGCATTAGGTGAAGAAAAAGTGTCAGATGGCTGGATTGTTTCCATGCTATTAAATAGTCTACCAAGAAGCTACGACATATTAATTACAGCTCTAGAAACTCGCCCAGAAAGTGATTTAACGGTCGATCTAGTACAATCGAAATTGATTGAGGAATATAGAAGACAATCTAATACTTGTCCAGATGAAGGAAATAATGTTGCATTGAAAACCTTTTGTAAAACTACAAAGTACAGATTGCAATGTTTTTTCTGTAAGAAAAAGGGACACTTAAAGAAAGACTGTCGTTATTATATTGATTGGAAAAATAAATATGAAAAAGACAACAATATGATGACGTCGTATACACAAAGAGCAAAGAAAGTAACAGATCATGAGGTTTGTTTTATTTCTGATAATGGTGACAATTATTATTCAAATTGGGTTACTGACTCAGCCGCAACAAGTCACATGGTAAATACAATGAATTATTTTATTGATTTCGATGAGACAATTCAACAAGATGTAAAAGTTGCCAATAAAGAAAAATTAAAATCTCTCGGCAGAGGAACGTGTTTTATAAAAATGTTGAATAACAATAATGTCGAAATAAGTGCTCGTTTGGAAAATGTTCTATATATTCCTGGACTTGATTGTTGTTTGCTATCAGTAAAGAAAATGACAGAAAAAGGTGTTAAAGTAATTTTTCAAACACAAAAGTGTGAAATTATTAAAAATAATATCGTAATTGGTATTGCAGATTTATGTTCAAATTTATATGTGTTACGACAAAATATAGCAGAAAATGCATTTTCAGTAGTGAATCACAATATCAATTGTTGTCATCAATGGCATCGAATATTTGGGAATAGAGATATGGACGCAATAAGGAAGATGTTAAAAGAAGATTTAGTTTCCGGAATAAAATTGAAAGAATTCGGCATTCAAGAGACATGTGAGGTTTGTGTCCAAGGAAAGATGACACGAAAACCATTCCCAAGAAAGTCAGAAAATAGAACGGGTTCTCTCTTGGATTTGATACATTCTGATGTTTGCGGTCCAATGAAAACCGAAAAGCCAAGTAGAAATCGATATATAGCAACTTTCATTGATGATTATAGCCGATACACGGTAATTTATTTACTTTGTAAACAATCTGAAGTGTTTGATTGTTTTAAGGAATACATCAAATATGTGAAAACTAAGTTCATGAAAACACCAAAAATTATAAGATCCGATAGAGGTGGTGAATATATCAATGAATTTATGCAACAATTTTGTAAACAAAATGGGATATAGTTACAGTATACTGCCGGATACTCACCTCAACAAAACGGAGTAGCCGAAAGGAAAAATAGGTATTTATTAGAGGCAACCCGTTGTATGCTTATAGATGCTAAAATGGATAATGTATTTTGGGGAGAGGCAATAACTACAGCAAATTACTTACAAAATAGATTACCGTCCAAAGCTGTATCAGGTGCTACACCGTATGAACTATGGGAATGTAAGAAGCCAAAATTGGAACATTTGCGAATATTTGGATCCAAGGCTTATGTTTATCGTCATAAACAGCAAGGAAGAACTAAATTAGATAATAGAGCAATTCAAATGATATTTGTTGGATACGATAATAATTCTAAAGCATACCGTTTTGTTGATATAAATTCCAAACGTATCGTGGTTAGTCGTGATGTGAAATTTGTTCAAGATTATGATGTTACACAAAGTCATAAAAAGCAAATAGTGACGTCAGATGATATAGAGGTTAAGCTAAAGGTGAAAAGATCAAGTTACTGAGGTAAAAGTTTCAACCAATGAAAATAAAGGTATTATATCATGTAACGAAATCGATACTGTACAAAATAACGAAATATTAAATATCGACGATACTAGTGATTTTCAAGAAGAAAAATCACAGTTAAGAAAATCTACTAGAAAAAATCATCAGGGTGTTGTCCCAGTTCGGTTGATAGAAGAAATTAATATTAATATTGCAATGAAGAATGAAATGAAATCGTTGATGGAAAATGAAACTTGGGATCTAGTAGAACCTCCGAATAATTGTAATATCGTAGGATGTAAATGGGTCTACAAGGTTAAAAACATTAATAAATCAAAGCAGTTCAAGGCACGACTGATTGCTCAAGGGTACTCTCAAAAATATGGTACAGATTATGATGAGGTTTTTGCACCAGTAGTGGGACCAGCAACGTTTAAAATACTTTTGTCAATAGCTGGTAATCGTAAAATGCAAGTTGTTCATTTAGATATTAAATCAGCTTTTTTGAATGGTGTGTTTAAAGAAATTATATATATGAAACAACCTCCAGGTTTTGTTGCTAATGGTTTTGAGCATCTTGTGTGCAAATTAAAGAAAAGCATATATGGTTTGAAGCAAGCAGCACGTTCGTGGAATGAAGCCATTCATTCAATACTAATGGAAGGAAAATTTAATCAAAGTTTAGCTGATCCTTGCTTATTTTTCAAATCTGTCAATGGAACCATATGTTTTATTCTTGTTTATGTAAATGATTTATTGATTGCTTGTAGCAATAATATGATAATCAAAGAAACTAAAAGCTTAATCGAAAACAATTTTTCCATTAGTGATCTTGGTGGTGTAACTTGTTACATTGGAATTGAAATTGAAAAACATAAAGAAGGAAACTATTGCTTAAATCAAAAGCAATATATTGAAAAAATATTTTAAAGATCCAGGTTATCAAAAGAATTTAACAAACATCGATGTTTTACCTGACAACAAACTATATCAAAAATTAATTGGATGTTTACTATATGTGGCTGTCAATACTCGTCCTGATACAGCAGCCAGTGTTAAGATATTAGCAAGAAAAGTTGGTCAACCATCAAAAGAAGATTTAAATGAATTAAAACGAGTTATTAAATATTTAAAGGGAACAATAGATTTAAAACTATTTTTAAGTAATCAAAAGGAAAAACAAAATGAATTGTTTGGATTTGCAGACGCAAATTGGGCTGAAGACAAAGATGATAGAAGATCAAACACAGGGTATATTTTCAAATTTAATGGTGGTTCTATTAGCTGGTGTTGCTTTATCTTCTACAGAAGCGGAATTTATTGCATTGTCAGAGGCAAGCAAAGAAGCGGCATGGTTAAGAAATTTATTAATTGATTTTGATGCTGAGCAACATAGTCCAACCGTTAATGGGAGGACAATCAAAGCTGTTTAAATTTAATTAAAGATGAAAAATTAAGTCACCGCACTAAGCATATTGATACAAAGACATGTTTTGTTAAGGACTATATTGAAAAGCAGATGATTAGATGTATATATTGTCCTTCAACTGATATGATTGCTGACATTTTAACGAAACCATTAACAACGAAAAGGTTCGAGACATTTAGAAGGCATTGTCTACTACTATAGGAATGAGGGGGAGTGTTAGAAACATTCCTATAAACAGATGACATCTATAGTTGAATAAATGAAATGTAATATTATTGTTCTTTTGTTGTACCCTATGTATAAATTCTGTCATGTCATTATTTTTCTACTAATAAAATAAAACTCAATTTCCAAACACGGGTTTTATTAAGTTCCACTATAATTATTAAAAGGCAGTTCGAAACCAGTACCCTGGAATTACGGAATTATCTCCAAAATAGAATACCAAAACCGGTGCGGTTGTTAGATTATGTTGTATATACAGCACAAATACCACAAGGTGGTGGTGATCCAACAACAATGCAAGAAGCATTGTTTTATTTATTGAAAGCTATATCGCGCAATATTTATATAATCTTAACAACATTCTATGACAGAGTGGAGGAAGATTGAGGGTGCTACCGTTGACTGAATAGAGTTCATACACCAGTATCCCCTTAGAGATCATGAAAATCATTTTTACTAATAAAGTGCTTAACTAATAATCAAGTAACTGTAGTTGTCTTTTATCTTAATATTACCTTAAATAGTGATATCTCACTGCTATTGCCAGTGGTATATGAAATCTCACGTTAACTCAGATGTCATACACGTACACCACAAACAAAAAAATTATAAATTAACATTAATTATTATAGACCGAGAGCCCGTGACGACCAGACCTTCGTTATTTTATAAAAGCTGAAAGTTTTTCTGCGCATTCCCCCTACTCAGGTAGGAACGATTAGCGACATATGAAGTTTGGATCATGGTGGCTTTGGCAGGGAGCAAGTTACATAGGAGCCTCCAAAGTTTCGTGAAAGTATAAAAGTTAATTTTTTTATATATTCTTCGGGATAGTATCAGAAGTCAAGTCACCCATTGCCAGACACTTACTATCGTGGTAACCCCCTGCCAGACACCCTTAAACTTTAACAAATTGATAATGTTTAAGGCTGTCTGGCAGGAAGTTACCACGATAGTAAGTGTCTGGCAATGGGTAACGTGACTTCTAATACTACCTCGAAGAATATATAAAAAAATTACCTTTTATACTTTCACGAAACTTTGGATGCCCTTTGTTACCTGTTCCCTGCCAAAGCCACCATGATCCAAACTTCATATGTCGCTAATCGTTCCTACCTCAATAGGGGATATGCTCAGAGAAACTTTCAGTTTTTATAAAATAACGAAGGTCTGGCCGTTGCGGGCTCTTAGTCTGATTCCTCCATGCGAACTTAATATTACTTCCAAAAATTCCAACTACTTCTTTACTTATTTGAGTTTAATTGATCTGAAAAATCCCCAATAAATTTAAATCCCCTAATGTAGTCTAATATTAATACACATAGGACTAGTGTTTCCAATCCGGTTTAAGCCGGATTGAAATTATCCGGATAATGCGTAAAAATCTTGCTATCCGATATCCGGTTAATTCACAAAAAATATCCGGATAACTAAATTAAAGCAAAAAAAATTGTTCGCGCTATTTACCTTTTTAAAAATTTTAATCAGCTACTACTAATTTTTTCATAATAGACGATTTCGTTTTGTTGATCTAAGAATTATCATTCCAGCAATTGTTTTGTATTTGAATTTTAAGAAGTGTAATTTAGACTGGGTTCCAATAGAATGCTAAATGGTCTCCGCAATACTAAAATGATTTAGCACATTTTCAAGTTGACTAAATCCAATACTTGCATTGTAGACCTATTTGAGCTGACAGTTAAACATTAACTTCAAGTTTAATTTCAAAATTGTTAAGAATTTTAAATTCTATTATAAAATTTAAAGTTTTTGTATTATCAAATATCAGAAAAATATATTATTGAATATTGTCTATCAAATCAGTTTTTGGTCATCTTCCGTTAGAGAAAATTTATTTATTTTAATTATTTATTCACTTTGATGTTTGAAACTATAAATTATTTTCTAGTTTTTAATGCAAATAACTCAATAACAATTATATGATTTTTGTCACCGGTGTTCAAATTTATAATTATTTAGAAGAAATAAGTTGGAACGATATCATGCTAAATTTTTAAATTTAACACGATTTAGAATTTGGAGACCATTTAGCATTCTATTAGAATGCAGTTTTATATTTACAAACAAAAAACTGTATTTTTCCGTGTCATAATTAACAGTTCAATTTTGAGTAATTTATAAATATTTAAAGTTAATCACATTAAGGCACTCTATTAACAAAAGGAAAAATGTTGAGCTAGTTTCATTAATGATGTTGTTGCAGGATGCAACATTATCCCGAAATGATAATTTTAACGATTTTAGCTATGTTTCTAAAACATCAGCTATCATATATGCAAAAAAGTTAATAAAAAGATTGTTTCCGGATACCAAAACATCCGAAAATGTTTAGTTAATAATGGCGGATCAATAAGATAAGGAAAGGAAAATTCTCTAAATTCTCTAAATCCGATTCACCAATCGAAAATAGTAAAGTTATTCGTTCAAATAATTATTCATTACCAGACAAGGAATTTAATTTATATAGCGCATGTAAAACACTCATTCCTACCCTAGAAAAGCTAATAAAAACTAGAAATCGTTTGCAGTTTCCAATGTTAAACGCTCTTGTATTTTTTAAATATTATTTTTCAGATGAAAATAAATTTTGATTGCTTTTGATTTGATTTTGATTTTTTTAAACTATTGTTTTTATTAAAGGCATTATCCGGATTATTATCCGGATATCCGGATAACTACTTTACATACTATTCGATATCCGGATAGTTAAAATCACGGATAATTGGAAACACTACATAGGACTACAAATTGACCAAGTGTCAGGCATTGATTTCATATTGATTGTAAACAATCAATAATGACTATACAATCGTGACTTAGGATGTTAATTAGAATAGAAATGTTCCCCATACTATGAATTCACACAAAGTATTGTTTACAAATTTAATGCAAAAATTCCATATAATGTAAAAACATTTCCGTAATATGGAGTCTAATGACAGTGGAAAAATTCAGCTTAAGTAAAATAAATAAGTGATGAAGAAGTTGTCATCGCCTCAACGGCGTAATCGATAGCGTAAGGATTCGAGCATAAGAATTCGAGCCATGCACTGACGAGGAAGGTTCGAATTCATCCGAAACACGAAAAATGTGAAGTGTTTTCTGAAAAACTTCAAACCATATCTTTGAACTATCCAAACCGGATCAGACAGCCCTACTAGAAGCGGACCAGGACAGAATCAGATCAAATAGGGCATTTATTAGTAAGTATTAAATGACAAAATGTACAATTATTATAAATACGTTAATTCAAAAATGTCCAATAAATTCGTTTATAAAATATTCTAACTTTATACTTACCTACATGTCATCATAACAAAACGCAAAGAAGCGATAACTAAAGTATAAATGAAAGTTCGCAAACGATATATATCTAAAATGGATAATACTCTAGTGAAGTTTAACCAAATGAAATTTATTTAAATGAAATAGAGCTCAGATCAGAACAAATAGGGCAAACCTTAATTGAAAAATCAAACATTATAAGATAGGTTTTCGCCGTACGGGCCGGATCAGGACAAATAGGGCGTGCCCTATTAGTGAAATCATGTATGATTTCTGATAGGAGCCGGAAGAAAATGCCCTATTAGGTCTTACTTTATTACACCCTGATCCGGGCCGGATTCCTGAATAAAATGCTAGTTGGGTCTTTACTTACTTGAGTTTAATTGATGTAAAAAATCCCCAATAAATTTAACATTACTTATTTTTATACAGGACTCCGTGCTTTCATTGATTATGCCCTGCAAATAAGACGATTCCGTGATTTTCTTTCATTAATCCCGGGATTTTGGGATTGTACAAATGTGTCGGGATCCCGTGATAGCAATCCCGAGTGAGAAAAAAGATAAAAGGGCAAAAAATTATTTAATTTTGTCTATTGATATTATTTTTTTTTTTTTATTCAAAATTAGGCATGTTTAGTGTTAATTATAATAAATTATAAATTAACGTCTCTGAATATCCGAAGATACCATGTCCAACTAGGGATTGGGATTAAGTTTGAATATTTATTCAGTTTCTTTAAGAAACGTATGGACGCTAACTTTGAAATTTTGAGTATTAAAGCTATCAAGGAAAACCCATGAGGGTAAGGCATTCCATAAATGAGAGCCTCTTTGAAAAAATCATGCTGAAAGGCAACAGTTCTGCACTTTTTTATATGAACTGAAAAAGGATGGGCCACAAAATTTGCTCTGGTGTTACGCGATAGGTTTGCTAATTCAGATAAAATAGATTTGATCTCATTGGAAGTTTGTTCATCCATAACGTACTTATAGAAAATTGTCAGATCAGCAACATTTCGTCTGTGTTGCAAGGAATCAAGCTCATTAGTAAGAGTTGAGTTGCCAATCAGTTTAACAGCTCTACGCTGAACAAAGTCAAAACACTTTAAACTACTAATATATGCGCCACCCTAGATGTGAGAGCAGTACTCCATACAGGGACGTATAAATGATTTATATATTAATAGAAGCTGTTCGCTATTGAAAAATTTACGACATCGTCCCAAAAAGCCCAATTTTTGAACAGCGTTCTTAGCTAAGTTAAAAATATGAGAATTCCATTTCATATTGTTTTCAACTTCTACTCCTAGAAGTCTTACAGATTCTTTCTCCACAAGATCTTTGGAGTCAAACTTTAAAGGAAACGGATTAGGTGCGGACAGTCTAGAAAAATGGCAAACCTGTGTTTTACTCGTATTATGTTAATAAGACCCCAATCTATGATTGTCGTTAGATCATCGTTTAAGGAATTTATTTAGTTTGACCAACAGTTATTAAGCGCTGATGGAGAATGTATATTAGACATTTCATGTGATGCATGAAGTGTGCTATCATCAGCAAAACTGTGAATAGGATTAACAGTTGAATTCAACAAATCGTTAATATAAATAAGAAAAAGAGTTGGTGATAAGGCAGAACCCTGAGGAACGCCTGCATTAGTTGAAAAAATTTCTGATGAGAAACCATCAACATTGACCCGAAATTTTCGTTCCGAAATAAAGCTCTGTACCCAAGTAATAAGTTGGTCGTCCAAACCATAGCAACTTAATTTGCAAATAAGATTGTTGTGCCATACTTTGTCAAATGCTTTAGATATATCAAGAGCAACACCGTGTTGTCTTTCATTAAGCAATTTTGATGACTCTAAGAAAGTCATTATATTAATATTAATGTATTTCTCAAAAATTTTTGCAACAACGGACAAAATTGAAATGGGTCTGTAATTAGTTGGATCAGTTTTACTGCCCTTTTTTGAAACTGGTTGCACAGCTGCCATTTTCCAGATTTCAGGAAAAACGCCTTTCTTATACGACAAATAGAAAATTTTAGTGAGGATCGGTGATAGCTCTTTTGCAAATGTTTTAAGAATAATCGGCGGAATACGATCTGGTCCAGAAGCTTTGTTAGTGTTAATTTGTAAGAGCATTTTCCGAATAATGTTTTTACGAAAAATTATACGCATCATTTTATGAGAAGCTCTAGGAATTGGTTTTGGTAAGAAATTGGGTTCTTTTAGTGTAGAATTTTTAGAGAAATAATATCCAAGAAGATTAGCTTTTTCTTTTGGGTCAATGACAGGCATATCACTATCAATAAGAGGAGGTAGAGAAGACTTACAAAAATTACCTTGGACTGCCTTAACAGTTTTAAAGAAATTGCGTGAACCAGTTGGGTGTTCAGCAAATTTAGACGCTTTTTTTCTATTAAAGAGATTCTTTTCTGTATCTATTAGTCGCCTACAAATATTTCTCTCATTACGGTACTGTCATCAGTTCAGTCAGTGTCAAAAAAATCGGATTTATTTGATTTAAATCGCTTTTTTTGATTTAAATCGGATTTTTTTGATTTTTAAAAAAAAGTAACATAATTTTTGAAGAAGTGGTATATCATTATGCTACGTTAACTACTTTATATAAATCATTAACTTTGGTTGTATTTTTTGAAAGGCAAGGCTAGACAAACGTAAAGAAGCAGTTTTTAGTTTCTAGATTTTTACACTGATTGTGGAATACTGATTGTTGTTCTAGCGACATGAAAAACGTTACTTGCCAAACATAGACACTTTGTCACTGCTTTAGAGTGATATCAGAAATATCCAATTCCGCAGGTCCGAAAAGTTGCTCGGACATGTGGATAACATGGTAACATTAAATGGCAAGTCATATGTAACAACTGTTAATAACTTTTGTCAGGGAAATGTTTAGGATTTAATAACATCAAGGTCTTAATACACTGAAAGAAAAAATTCGGCTACTACAACCTATTTTGTGCCAACCATTCCTATCACAATAACTTCAAATTCGGTGGTAAAATCTTCAAAAATCAAATTTGAAGACACAACAACGGAATTATTTATTTTTTCTAGATTAATTTCTAGAATCTGTTCATACTTATGTAGGTTTGTCAATATTTCCAATTGTGGTTTAATCTGTGACTTTATTGTTGAAGTTTTCCGACGATAGGCTTACATCTTAGTTATTCTCAGATGTTTCTAGTCGCAAGCACTATGCAATTGTCTTAGCGTGACTTGATACAGAAGCCGTTGGCCATGTGAATATAGCTCAGGTAAAGGTTAGAAAAATGGTGAGTGTATTTCGATCATCATCTTCTTAGAGCGAATGTTGCTGTGGAACCTTGGTCTTTAGGTTTCTATGTGTTGTTTTGACACATGTTGAAATTCCTACCACAATACATTTTATTGAAAAAACTAATCTGTTTTTTGAATTTGCTTAAAATTTTAAAAAATTTCTTCAATTGATTTAAATCAATGATTGTTTTTAAAAAAATCAAGTTGATTTAAATCTGATTTAAATCACTGATTTAAATCGAATGATTTAAATCAATGCAACCCTGTTTGAAATCAAAGCTATTTGTTTAGCACTCCTGTTACTTAAAATGAAATTATACAAGTAAAAGATGTCCAATACGTACCTGAATTAGCAATAAATCTTCTAAGCGATAAAATTGTCAATTCCAAAATAAAACATAACTGCCAGTTTCTTCGGGTTACAACATTAGTACGGATACAACACTAGAAGAATAAACGACTTTCACACTATAAGGCATAGAACTGCTGTTAGAAAAACCAATTTACTCTGAATCTGTTAACAAAAGTACAATTTACTGCACTAATTAAAAATTTTATTTCTATGTTCATATTTAAAACGCTTTTAAGAGGACACATATGTAGGACACATATGCGTTTTAAATCTGAACATTAGAATAAAATTTTTATTTGGCTATAGGGCTTATATATGTTTAATTAAATAAGTTGGACGGAGATACTCGGACATTATGGTTACAGTTCGATACCATTGATAAGGAATTTCCTGCAAAAATTTTTGAGTTCTTGGAAGGTTGAACAGATTCATTAGAATCATTAAACGCATGTACTTTATGGCGGGAGCCAATAATCTTAAAGAATGATATCGTAGCAGAACAAACAACTATTGGATAGATAATAGTAGGAATATGGATAGAGCTACAGCAGCAATTTTTGAACTTTAACGTTATGCTTGAGTGCTTGACATCGATGCCAGTTTAAGTTAGTTTCAGGAAACAGAATCATTACCAAATGTGAGTGGTGGTTTGCGGCGACCACCAAAAATCGTCAGATGATGAATTTTTGGGTCAATTCCCTTTTTGTGACAAAACATCAAAACTTGATTGAGCCTTGTGGCTAACAATTTCTCGATCGAAAGCAATGGAGAGAAGGTTTTCAAGAGGTCCCAAACTTAAAGCACTGTATATTGCTTTTATGCGAGAATAAGAGCAACTAGGCCACATGAAACGCATTGCACCCAAGCAGAATCAGCAAGCTTTTGTACCACATCACGGCGTGTTAAAAGAAGCAAGCTTAACAACTTAATTACGTGTGGTCTTCGATTCCTCAGCCACGTCATCTAGTGAATTATCTTCAAATAATATACTCTGTGTTGGTACTGTGGTGCAGTCTTCTTTAATGGATATATTGTTACGTTTTGGATTGATCATTGATGTTTTAACCGGTGACGTTGAGAAAATATATCGGCAGGTGTGGCTAACCGAAAAAGATTGTGCAATTCAAAATATTGTTTGGAGAGATGATACTTCCCAGCCACTTAATCACTAAAGGCTTAAGACACTTACCTATTGAACGAATTTTACTTTGGTGATTTGATAACAGAAGCAGGAACCGTAGAAGAATTAATAAATTTGAAAGAAAGCATACGTAGTATTTTATCCACGGCAAACATTAAGCTAAGAAAGTGGGCAAGCAACAAAGAATCTGTAAGAGATCAGTTCGGTATAGATAACTGCATTACTGATATCGAGCATATTGCAGATAATCCTGAAGCAGCTAAAATACTCGGCCTAGCATCGAATGACAAAACAGAATCATTTTATTTCTTCGCTGATTTTGAATCAAACGAAAACTATACTAAACGGGCACTGCTTTCACAAGCAAGCAAAACCTTTTGGTTGGTTGGTACTAACTGTCGTTCGAATTAAAATTCTATTTCAAGCCTTCTGGATGCAGGTAATTGGATGGGATAAGCCATTACCTCCAATTACGCAACGACAATGGGAAGAAATACGTAATCATCTGCCAAAAGTAAGCAAAATACAAA
This sequence comes from Diogma glabrata, assembly GCA_963693315.1. Lineage (NCBI taxonomy): Eukaryota > Metazoa > Arthropoda > Insecta > Diptera > Cylindrotomidae > Diogma > Diogma glabrata. The sequence goes on along the minus strand of OY856189.1, from coordinate 6,823,937 downwards.
TTCGGAGATGGTTTGATAGCAGACAGATCATTCAATTCTACTACTAGTAAAACTAATGAAAGATGTTATTGGTACTTCGGACTTACAAATCGATTGCATCGTATGTTAGACAGATTCAAATATCGTGCTGACGTGGTTGTCTTCATATTCAATAAGATGTTCGACCTTTGTAGCGAATCGAGCTTTCGAGCATATTAGAAGATTTTCGTCTTGAGTATTGGAGACATGGAATATTCGCTGAAAATCCTGCTGATTGTGCATCGCGTGACATAACTGTAACAGAATTACTAACGCATTATTATGGTGGTATGAACCTGATTGATTGAGAGCGTCTGAAGAAGAGTTGCCAGTAAAAGAACAATATATGTCAACTGAAGAGAGACAAAATGTGAAACAGCTGCATTTCAAATTACATCTCATATCGGGATTTTAGGTGAGCTAGCAGAAAAATATTCGAGTTATCGAAGAAAAAGATCGGTCTCTTTCTAATACTGATACAGATCAACTTGGGGGTGGTGTATTCATTGCAGTAAAGGATTACATCCCTAATTCAGTGGTTCAGTTACAATCTGTAAGTGATGACACCTCATTTGACATTGTTGCATGTAAACTACAACTAAATGGTAAAATTTTATTTGTAAGTGCTTTCTATAGACCGCCTAAGTCTAACGTTAGTCGCGTTTTTTCTTCGGACAACTGTCCGGGACAGCGATTGTTTATTTATATTTTTTCGTTCAAATTAAAATTATTTCAATTTTGATTGCATAAATATTAAATATTTATCGTTTATCCATCCATTTTAATTAATCTCTTTAAAATAAATTGACAAATTAAATTTATTTTTACCAGTTCGCAACAAATCTTGTGTTTTATCGAGAGCAGTTCAGAACAGGTGAGGGAAATAAACAATGGGACATTTTTAGTACTATTTTTGAAATTAACACTATCTTCATGTATGTTTATTTTTAGATGTCAAAAACATTACATATATGTACATACGTATATACGTACAAAACAAAAAATTAAATTTAATTTTTTTTTTTAGTTCGAATTTCGTCGTTTAAATATAAAATATATGGCTCTTCATGAAATAAACAAATATAACACAAGCGTAAACAAACATTAATGGCGATTGTCAAAATATTCACTTGAAGCTAGCTACAATTTAGTTCTAAAAATTTCCCTGTATATTACCAATATTTTTCTATGTCCTGGACAGCCAGTTCGAAAACAAAACGCGATATGACCCCATTAATGGTGATGTCACTTTTAAGATTTTCTAATTAAAAGTTTTTCATTAGGTTTGTGCCAAATTAATACTTTTAAGAATAATAGTGGAAACCTTCTAGATGTTATCTTTACAAATGTTACATCTAATTTTGATTTGATTATAGCTTCACTAAAATTCACATCAAAAACCAGCGTTCATCATAGAAAGGAAGGATAAATGTAATTGACACTATAATTTCTTATGACTTTGATAAAGCAAATTATGAAGCAATTAACCGTGAATTAAATTCTTATTAAATTCAAACTGTGTAAATAGTGCTGCATTTTTGTTTAATGAATTTTTATGTGAAGCAATCGATAAGCATACACCAAAAAAAATCGTATCAGCACTTTCATGCCCTGCTCACTTTGATAAAGCACTTAGAATACTCAGAAATAAGGCGCATAAAAAATACAAACAAACAAAAAGATTATCTGATTTTGATACATTCGTTAGGCTCCATGAAATAGCACCGACTGTCATAGCGCCGATGACATAGCGCCGAGAAAACTCTTCAGTTTTTTTTAAGTAGAGTAATTTTTTTCAAACTGACAGCGCAGACATTTCTAAACTGACATATGACCGAGATTTAATTTTTTAAAAAATTTCAGCATTAATTCAATTTTGTTTGAATTAGTGCCGAGATTTAATTCATAAAGTATTTAACTTTAGGGTTAGTGAATTAGCACCGATAGGATTAATTTTTAAGAAATCTCGGCATTAATGCAATATTTTTTCCTTTAGCGCAAATAAATGAACAAATATATTTATTTCTCCACGACGGGGTTGTCGTTTGACTCCAATTGGAATCTGTTAACTTCTTTTTAGCTTGACCAGCTCAAACTCGTTTTTCATCAGAATAAATAAATCTTCATCTTCCAAAAAACTATATTTTTGTAATTATAGAAATAAAAATATAAATGAAAAACGTAATACCAAAAATGCTATGAAAAGAATCGCCTGACTTTAATGCATAATGCTACGGTTTAAATCTACGCTGACTTCCCCCCCACTGATTTGTACCGAATTAGACTCTAATGTGGCTTGTTACATTTCAAAATATCCAGGTCGAATCAGACAACCGGATCATAGGACAGACTTACTGAACCAGGACAAATAAGGTATTCAAGAATAGAGAAATTATATTTGATTTCTGATAGGTGCCCGCTGTGAAATGGCCTTAAGACTTGTTCTAGTTCACCGTGATCCGACCAGGACGATAAACACACATGGCTGAACTAGGGCCGAATTTCAATCTTGGCTGCATGGACCGCTCTTTTCTTTATAAAAAAAATTAAATTTATCTATGTATTTCAAAAATTCACAATAAGTTATAATGACAATTGCTTAGTAAGGAGTCTTGTTTTTTTTTGGACTGATCCAAAATTTTAAGTGTTTTTCTCTTCGTCACTCCCTCACTTGCAGCTAATAACATAATAACAGTTTATCGACTAAAACGACTAGATCTCGGCACACTCTGGTTTGCTAGATCAGATGCTTGTTAAAGCTTAACTGAAAATTGGAATACTATATCCTATCATTAGAGCACTGGAATATATTGAAAAAGATGTAACTAGAAAACTAATGGCTCGAAATGAACCACGTGGCCTTTTTTAATCAGCTAAATTTATTAGACAATTCAATTCTTTTAATCATGTAGAATAAGGGTCTGTGCAGATTTCATGCAGGCAATAAGAAATTGCAGTCGATTAAGTCGGTGATCAGTTTAAAAGTTTCGAAGAGATAACAATGGAAAAATTTTAAGTGCAAGAATATTATGAAGTGAAAAGAAATAATAGACGAAGAACATTGTGAACTGATGAATCGCAAGAATAAGACTCAGCGCGTAACAAGTTTCATGTTGGTACGTACCCCGTCATCGTAGACCGTCTTGTTGAATGAGCTTTAGGCGCGCTATACATCTGAGCTAAACTATGCGAACTATGTTTTCAAAAAAATAATGTATATAACGTAATTATAGAAAAAAAACATTACGGAAACAAAACATTTAAAAAAGAAAATAAAAACGGTAACATTTTTTTTAAGAAACATTATTCGCATTAAAACATTATTTTTTTTGAAAACAAACTAAAGAATTCTCTGTAAAATTCTCAATTTTCTTTAAATCACGAAACCGGAATAGTTGTATATATTTTGTTTATTGAAGCTTGAAAAAAATTATTATCGCCATGCTGGTCGTTGACTAATGGCTAATATATTTTTGAAAATTAAAAAGAAATTTTGTGTAATGTATTTTAAAATTTGCCGCCCCGTGCCATGGGCCATTTTGGCACATGCGTAAATCAGGCGCTGGTCTGAATAATATTCTAGTCGGAATAGTAAAAGTGAAAACAAAAATTCTCTAGTTGTGTTTTGAAACTACGACTTATTTCTGAGGACTTTCTTATACTCCGCCACCTTAAATAAGTATTTAAAACACATTCAAAATGATTTACCATACTTAATTTGGCAGCAAAATCAAAACATCAGTAATTAATTCAATTTTAAAAGTGTATTAAGTTTTCTTAGTTGCCCACCATTTCACCAGATTTCGTTCTTGCTCAATTCTTCTGTTGCTTCTTAATTAACTCGTGCTGACCCTACAAATGTGCACAAAATGAGAATAAACAACAATTATGTTCCTGTTAAACGCTATGACTCAAAACATTGACACACATACACGATATTTGCGTTTTCTACCACTTTCATCACCAGTACGTGAATTTTCTTTATATGCTGGCGACTTTGAAATATATGAAGTCATTAGGTCAATGTCCGATGCCTATATACTGCAACACAATCTCTCAACTTTATACAACTGGTGTCTACTAAATGGAATGCATTTGAACATTGAAAAATGTATGGCAATTACATTCGCCAGAAGCAGCCAAAAAATAGAATATACATATAATGTAAATGGATCTAATCTATCAAGGGTTAATATTATTGGGGATTTGGGTGTCATGTTAGATAGTTCCTTGACATACAAACAGCATATCAACCAAATCTGCACAAGTGGACATGCTATTCTCGGCTTTATTAAACGTAAAGCAAAATAATTCAACGACATCACACTGACAAAAACTTTGTACTGTTTATTAGTTCAATCAAAAATGGAATATGCTAGTATAATTTGGTCGCCTTATACCGAGTTATTCGCAAGTTCTATTGAATCGGTACAAAAACAATTTTTACTCTTTGCATTAAAACCCCTCGATTTTACTGGATACAGACTGCCTAAATATGAAGAAAGACCTTTACTGCTGGATATGGTCTGACTAAAATCAAGACGTGAACTTGCGTCTGCTTTATTTATAATTTTTCAGTTCAATTTTGTTTGTTGTGGGAGACAGACTATTGAGTTTTGTTTCTCTTAAATTTAAAATCAATTTTATGCAAATCATAAAGTAATAAAATAATAAATTCTTTTTATTGGATGTCAATTTAATTTTTTGATCAAAAGTGAATTTTTGAAAAATTTAATTTAATTAATCATTCTAATCATGTCATAATGTGATTAATGCCAAGTGAATCTTGATAGAAGTCGTGATTTATCAATAAGTTGTGATAAATGCAACAGAATTTATCATGCAATTTGTGTAAAACTAAGTAAGAATGACAGTGACGAGCTGTATAAAAGTCGTGTAATTTGGAGATGTGGCTTGTGTTGAGGCAACCCCTGTAAGAAGTACTGATATATCTGCATCAATCGCTGCCACTAATCCAGCGTCTGTTTCTGTGTCTAACAAAATGGTGTACGCTGAACTGTTAAATTTCATAAATACTATAGAATCGCAATTATCGAAGATTAACGGTAGAATAAAACTGGTTGAAGATTCATTGACAACGACATTGAATAATTTAATAAGAGAAAATAAAACTATGTAGGAAGAATTGAAATATTTTAATTTAAAACAACAACGATATGAGCCATAAATGCTTCGAAACTGCATTGTTATTGCTAATGTTCCAATAATTGAAAATGAGAATGTGTACAACTCTGTGCTAAAAATTGTGAATAGTTAATCAATTGATACAATTTTCTGATCGTGAAGGTATGACTTTACAGTATACAGCTGCTTATACTCTCGAAATCAATGGTGTAGCTGAACGGCTAAACCGCACACTATGTGAAAAAGTTCGAACTATGTTAAATGACAATAAACTTGATCGATTAATGTGGGGAGAGGCTGTGTTAACAGCAATGTATTTGACAAACCGTTCACCAACAGTTACTCTTGTTCAGAAAACTCCTTTCGAGATGTGGTATGAGAGACCACGAGTTTTATTAAATTTACGTGTATTTGGCTCGAAAGCTTTTGCTCATGTACCGAAGCAAACAACATGTGGTAAACTGTCAGATAGAAGTTCCGAGTATATAATGATTGGATATACTAAAACTGGCTATAGGCTGTATGACTCGAAAACTGGACGCATAATTGCAGCACGCAATGTTATTTTCGATGAAGCAATGCAGGGCGGGATTTCGGCCGAAAAATCACAATGTACACCGATCATCTTTGAAGAATGTACACACAATGAAGATGAAAATAGAACTGAGCAACAAAATACAGAACCATCCTCTGATATTGAACCGCTTCAACCAACAACGATTTCAGAATCATTTGAAACTACTGATAAAAGCGATGAGATTATTGAGCAAGAAGAAACTCCGGAATCTCATCCCATTCGAAATAGTCGTGAGATACGCAAACCAGGATATTTAAATGATTATGATTGTGAAAGTCACATGGCTTTTCTTACGGGACTGCAAGGGATTCCAGGAAGCTATTTAGAATTGTCAGGTAGCGAAGACGAAGCAGAGTGGCGCAGTGCCATTGCAGATGAAATCAACTCGCTAAATAAAAATCAGACATGGGAGATGGTCAAACATGTTCGTGGTATTAAAGTTATAAGCTCTAGATGGATTTTTAAAAAGAAAACAGATGCAGTTGGCAATTAAACTCGTTTCAAGGCCAGGCTAGTCGCTAAGGGTTACAAGCAACGACAAGGGTTGGATTATTTTTTTTTTATTTTATTTATTTATTTATTAACATCCGTGAGATTGAAGGATCTCGTTGTGGATTTTACAATATTAAACGTATTATTAAACGGGTTTTTATCATGACGACTAACATAATAAAACATAATTATTACAAAACAAATTAAAAATTAAGTTTAAAAAACAATTAATTAAAATTTTAGAGAAAAAACACACGACACATATTCGCCAGTAGCACGATTGGCTACAATTCGTTTACTTATGTCTGTTGCCGTCAAATTTAATTTTAAAATGCACCACCTAGATGTTGTTACCGCATTTTTGCATGGCAACCTGAATGAGGACGTATATATGAAAATTCCTGATGGATTTGATGTTGAACAAGGCTATGTAATCAAGGAAATTGAAGAAGTCACTGTACGGTCTCAAACAATCACCTAAGGCTTGAATGATCGATTTCACTCATTCATTGTAAAGCTAGGAATTAAACGATCAAATGCTGACTATTGTTTATATACTCGATTATGTAATGGATCTACAGTCTATCTGATCATATATTTAGATGATATAATAATAGCCGGTGACAATGATGAACAGATTTCAGAAATTAAAGTAAACCTGTCCAACGAATTCGATATGAAAGATTTAGGAATTGTCAAGAAGTTTATGGGACTCAATATCGAAATAGATGATAGAGATGAACAATTAACAATTGATCAATTACAGTACATTGATGCAATTCTCAAACGTTATAGAATGATTGATTGTAAGCCATCATCAATTCCCATGATGAAGAATTTGAAACTCGTAAAAGGAAATCCTGAACAGCAAACTGCCTTGCCGTGCCGTGAACTACTCGGTAGTCTGATGTACCTAATGTTGGGAAGTCGTCCCGACATCTGCTTTTCACTCAGCTACCTCAGTCGGTTTCAAGATAGTTCGACAGATGAACATTTTCAGCACCTTAGGAAAATACTGCGATACCTGAAGGGCACTTCAAACTACAAGCTAACGTATATACGAAATGATGAAGATATACTTGCTGGGTTTGCCGATACCGACTGGGCAAATGATTCTGCAGATCGAAAATCTACAAATGGTTATATTTTCAAAGTTTTTGGAAATGTAGTCAATTAGGGTACAAAGAAACAGGGACTTGTTACGCTATGAACATGTGAAGCGGAATTTGTGGCAGCGTGTGCTGCAACCAATGAAGAAAATCATCCCGTGTGGATAAAGAAAATCATTGGCGATATGGAAATCAAAGTAACACTGCCAATTGTAATATTTGAAGACAATTTAGGAACCATCATGATATCAAACAGAAAATTTCATTTTCTACGTGAGTTAACGTGGAACGGTATAATCAAGTTGGAACATGTAAGCTCGGAAGATCAGTTGGCCGAGATTTTTACAAAAGCTCTGGATAAACAATTATTTGAGAAGTTCGTCAAGATAATGTGTGTCCATCGCGGGCGGGTGTTAGAATGCACTGATGACACGACAAACAAACCGAACACAACGTAATTAAAATAAAAGGAACGTTCTTTTGACGTCTTATAAAAAAAAGAACGCGCTCCTCCAAAAAAATGTGCTAGAATTCAATTTAATAAATAAAATTCATGTATTTAATTAAAATATAAATGAAAGTGTTTCTTCATTTCTAATTCTAATTGTTTAATTGCTGTATGCATTACTCTCCTTATATAGGATTGCTTTACTAGAACCTGAACTGCATAAGGAGTTTTTTCATCAAACATAATTTCAGGTTATGGTCGTTCTACATTAAATATACAGCCAGTTGATGAGAATATTATTTACTAACCGTTTTTTCGTCAAACATAATTTCATTGAGCTGCTTCGTTATTGAGCCAGTTCTAAATTTAAATACCTAGGTATTGTGCTAGATTCAAAACTTAACTGGAAAGATTGGGCTAATAACGTAAAAACAAGAATGCTGCAGTCTCTTAGAACTTTTTACTTCCTAAGATGTATTTTTAAAGGTATTAAAGTTCTTATACTTTGGGCTTGTTGACTCCAAAATTCAATACGCATTGTCTTGTTGGGGCGGGACATATATGAACACATTAAAACCTATTCTTATCGCTCAAAAAACATTTTGTTAGAATTATTAGTAAGCGTAACAGGAGAACCCATTCCTGGCCTTTGTTTAAATTTCTTGGTATTCTGCCTGTGCAACATCTTTATGTTTTTAAAGTATTGACTTGTTTTTTTAACATGAACGGTTATTTGAATACGATAGACATTGTTTGCAGCAATCTCAGACCTAGGAATAGAATCTTCACACCTAGATCTCGGTCAACTAGCTTTAGTAAATACTTTTTATGTATAGCTCCAAGACTTTTCAATAAACTACCTGTAAGTATTTCCAATTTTTCACACTTCGCAAGATTACTGAAGGATTGGTTGTTCAGCATTAATGATATTAATTCTTTATTTGAATAATAATTTACGAAATAACTCGTAAATTCGCATTTCCTTTTTTTCGTTTTCTTTATTCTTTATTTTTTTAAATCGGTTTAATTTTAATTTAATATTAATTTCGTTTTTTATATGTTTATTATTTGGCAACATTACTTTTAATTGTAATATTTATAGTTTTAAATATCATTTAGACAAAAATAGATTATATAAAGCCCCCACACTTCATATTTTTAGTATTATTTTTTGTTGGGACATTTGCCACTAAACCCTTGGTTTATAAAATGTCCCTAAATTTTATTCTGGAAATTTTGTTGATCTTGTAATATGCTTGTTTGTGCTCTTTATTTTTGTGTGAAATGATGGTTCGCAATTGTCATACTTATAATACAAGACACAGGAGGCCTCTAATTGAAGAACTTCATTGACATGATTATTCTTTTTTAATCCACTTAACGAATGTATCAGAAATTTTAATAAGTGTAGTGCTTTTTATGACTCTAATATGAGTAGGGATCAATTCAAGAATAAAATTCTAACTAAATTTAAAATTTTGAATTTCTCATAATTTAAATATAAATAAGATTATATAGTATTATAATTTAGGTTAGTAATTAAGATTAATTTAAGTTTAATTTATATATGTACTGTCTTTATTTGACTGAATAAACTATTATTGCTATCGCAAGATGAATTCCATATTAGCGTGGATGTTAAGATTTCGATCAAATTGCTTAACATATTAAGCTTAAGATATTAAGAACAAAGGTTGTAATTTGCATTGTGTCAAACAAAATTCAGTGTTAGAAACTCAAATAATAGGTGATCTTCCTTTGGAGCGAGTTTCATTTGATCACGCATTGACGTGTGTCAACATTGACTATGCTGGGTCATTTAAAGTAACACCAACAAGAAGAAAAGGTTAACAAAAATTTAAAGCTTATATGTGCATATTTGTCTGCCTAAGTACTCAAGCAGTTCATATTAGAAGCGTGGGCAATTTAAAATCTATGAAGCTGCACTCGGTTTATTGATAGACGTGTATCATATACAAAGATATTTAACGACAATGGTACAAATTTGGTCGGCGCCTATCGTCATTTGACAGATTTATTTTCATTTTTATATCAACAAAATTTTAATATTTCTCTTTATCTTTTAGGGAAAAAAATTACTTGGCATTTCAGTCCACCAGGTGTACCACATATGAATAGTTTGGCTGAAGCAGCCGTAAAGTCTGCGAAAACATACATCAAGAAGCCTGTTTGTGAAACTATCCTTAGCTTGGAAGAATTTAACACTTTGTTGACTGGGATAGAAGGGGTTTCAAATGCACGTCGACTTTGTGCTTATATTTCGAAAGAGGGGGGAAATGCTAACTCCAGCACACATTTTAATTTGAGAAACCTTAAAAGTATAAACAATAATTACAGTGCACAGGCAAAACATACATATCGTCGGCTACAAAACATTTAGTTGTAACTATATTTTAGAAAAATGTAAAGGAAGCTCACAAAATGATTTATTGCGATTCTAAACAAGTTTGATAATAAAAATTTTTTATCAATAAATAAAAATTACGATGAAAAGCAAAAAATAATTAAATAAAATAATAAATAAAAGTGTCACTATTATTTAATTGCATATTTAATACCAATCACATTATTACTGTAGAGTTGTTTTTTTAAATGTTTAGTATCTGTCTGTCTGGTTCGTAGGTCAAAGTGCGATTTACTTGAAAATTGATAACTGGTTTTTTCTTTGAATTTGTTTCAATTAATTTTTATCCTTATCGAAATTCTGACCAAACAAATAATAAAAAATTATAAAAATTTTAATAATATATTTTGGATTCTTGTATATATATTTATATATTTTATTGATATAATTATAAAAAACAAATAATCATAATTTATAGTTTAATTTGAACATTTTTTTCTTCATAAATAACTTAAAACTGAAAATAAATAAATTAATTAAATTTAAAAACAATAAATTAAAATATATATATTTAATAAAATAATACAACAAAAATTGTGTATTTTTTAGTTTTATTTTATAAAATTTCAAAAATGCGTACCAGAAATATCATGTTCTTGATTGCCACGATTCGATGAGCCAGAAGATTTGTTGATCCATTTGTAATTGCCACTATTAAATTAACATTTTTTATTAATAATTAATTAAAAACTTGATATAACTAAAGCATAAAATGTGTTCTAGCTTTTATGTCTACTAAAACGTGCAAGCATTGTTTGTTAAATGTTGTTAAACATGTTTTGACTTACTATGATTAGTTTGTTGAATTATCGATGTAATATCACTTTGTGACGCAGATATATCTTTCGCTGTCAAAACATCTGAGCTACTTGAACCTATTTACAACATTTATATAAAAGAAACAAACAAATATTTTAGACATTCAAAATTTTTAAGCATAGCGTATTACCCGATGAAATCGGTCGATCAGCACATCCATACTGAATAGGTTGATAACCATGACTAGGATTATACGATCCTGTATATGGCATATATATAGGAGGATTAGGCAATGGAGCAATATCACTTATTATACTTTCTGTATCACCAAGGCTCATCGTTGTTAGATCTTGTTCAACTCCATTACCAATTACATAGTAACATTGTTCGGAAAATGTTAATTTATTAACCGTATGTTTGATATAATTTCGTCTAAGCATTGTTGAAACATATTTTCTAGCTTCACGACGATCAGGAATACCATCAATATTTTCTAACACCCAATTAACAACATCTGCACCGATAAATGCATTAGGTATTGTTATTTTCAGCCACATCCGGTCCCGTATCTCCAGCCCACTATCAGGTTTTGTCATTGCTTTTACTATTTCTTTCATATCCATGTTCACGTGTAAACGTTCTCGTACTGATTCAGGTATATCAGGACAAACTGTTTCATGTGATCGCAACGCTTGTGTATGTGCTACCCATGCCCCAGGATCAATAGGCCGAACAGGTTCTGTTCTTGGTATCGTAAAATAACCTTTAGGATTTGGATCCCAACATTTTGCAACAACTAATTTTATTGGACCAGGTTTTTGTACTACTTCTCGCAAGACTCTTACAGCTTCGTCGTTTGTCATATTTTCAAAATTTACATCATTTACTTGTAAAATCATGTCACCTGCTCAATACGTCCATCAATTGCAACAGCACCACCTTTCATAATACTACCAACATAGATACCGCCATCGCCACCACGATTTGATTGACCAACGATTGAAATACCCAAAAAATTAACGGAATCCATATTAATTTGTACAGTTATAATATTTAATGACATTGTCGAATCTGTAATTGAACTATAACTTGATGTACGGCTCATACTAGGGGCTCGTTTTTTACGTCGTTGTGGCTTTTTTTCGAACTTGAAGTCGATGAACACTACTACATTCAGTCATATCTCTATCTAATGTTATTTCACTTTCGGTTTCACATAAACTAGTTGAATCTATATCCACTCGACAGCACAGAGGTTGTTTGGTAAGTTAATAAATTTGGTATATTTATCATATTTGGATTAACTTGCTGTTTACGTTGATTTAAACCTGCAATTCCATTAATTTATAAAAAAAACAAGCTATTTTGTTTGTCTAACTCTAATTTACCTCTTCCATCTATTTCGCTGTGCTGAATTTCAGAACAGTTATCTGACTGATTTGAGCCGTCTGCTGTTACTAACCATGATATAATTCTACCATTGAAAATTGGTAATATTGTTGAGTCATCAGCTATTTCCTCTTTCACCACACTGTAAAGTTAATATTAATTAGTTTATCTAAGTCTCAGTTTATGTCGATTATTATAAAAAATATAAGGATTAGAAAGAAAGGATTAGGATTAATACCGATTCTAAATTTAAAGATTATATATTTTTTTGCCTGGATGGAGTTAAGAAACTAGAAATGAGTGTAAAATTGCTGCTTTGAAAAGCGATCCGTAACGAACTTGTATCTCAATTCCAGTTCGAAGATCAAGTCAGCGTTCTTCTGACGAGATCGTTTACATTGTATAGATAAAATATTGATTGTAAGTATTTACTTTCTAATTAAATTTCTAAAAGAACGGGTTTTTATCATATTTAACAGACATTAAAGCTGTTAAAAGGATCAGGCTGAAGCTGTAATACTAAAATCCTTTAATAAAATGCCATAAACCTTTAAATCGGATATCAGTTGCCTAAAGTTCGATTGGATAGGAGTGGATAATGGTATTGAATTCATTGTTTCATATATTTTAGAGAAATTTAATGAATTTTTAGAATTTATTAGAAAATTTATATAACTTGTGTCATAAATAAATAAAATAAATTAATAAGTAAGTATCAATTGCGTTTGCTTCAAAATCATTGGATGGTGCTCAGAGAAGGTACAGTAGATAGAAACGAATGTATCGACAATCATAAGGTTGATAATTCTTGCTAGTAATAGAGCACAACCCTTGTAGTCTTTCTTCAATTCAGGAAACAGCTTACCTATTGTGGTGGCAAAACGATAGTAAACATGTACGATTATTCTTGCAAAGAATTATGTAATGCAGATATCTTTCTACTATTAACAGTTAATCATTCGTAGGAGTTCGACATGCGTATGGATAACGATCCTGACTAGAAGTTATTTATCTTAATTTAGTTAGGGTTCTGACTGAACATAAGCTATGTGGTAAGGTTCTTGGTAAGCTACCCGTTGGTTACATGGACATTGTCAAATTAAAGTGTTTAGCAAGGCAGTATTATTGGTTACCAAACCAAGGTGTATAGAATATTAAGTAAAACAACTAAAGCATATACTCGCAAAACCATGCAATCCAAACAAAATTCGGTATTCTATCACAAATGTAACAAAATCAACATAAGTTAAAAACTCACATTCACAGTTGAAAAAGTTACTGCAATTTTTAATGAAAGCTTTGCAATATGGGTTATGTATAGCAAGTTATTATTAAATTGCAAAGCGAATGTTGCATTAAAACTAACTCTAATGCAGAACTACAAATTTTAGTACAACTCTACCATCATAATTTATTTTTTATACTAATGGTAGAGGTTTGAAAACAACTTGCTACGATTGAACTTTGAAAACAACTTGCTAATGCAAAGAGCATTAAATTTATTTTTAAAGCAAGCTTTGCATTGTTTTAAAATGGAGACTTCCGTAGGACCTATATGTGTAGCAATTTGCATTACATATTCAGCTCACTTTCAACTGTGTTCCAGAGAAAAGCCATTTCTTTTTTCATGTAGGAAATATTAACGTGAATAAAAGCGAAGCGCTTATGGAATTAGCAAGGGTTAAAGTCAATATCCAATATCCAAACATTATTTCAACCATCGATGATTGAAGCCACAGGTAGACACTACAGTTTTAAATGTTTAAGTTAAACTTAACAAATATGTTTACTGATACAGGTGCATAACTAAACATAAACTAAACTAAAATTAAACAGTCTAAAACCCAGAACAAACATAGATACCTTAAAAAAATCTTCAGTTCGAGGGAGTACAAGGTTCTTTACAAAACCTGTAATAACCGCATAAGAGAATTTTTCAACAACCCTCAACTTTCCTAAAACCTTAATTGAAAATTCAAATTACATAGCAGTTTTTAATAGATTAAATGTAAAAAAGTTGTTGGGTGGTTACGAGATTATTGGTCCTGAAATTACTGAACATTGTAAATAGCTCGATACAGTTAGAAATATTTGCTGAAAGATGGACAGTCTGTCATTCCAGTACCAAAGTAAAAAATAAGAAGATTTAAGACCGATTAATATAATAGATTTAAGTCCGAAATTCTTGAGAAAAATGTGTACATACAGTTGGAGAATTATTTAGAGCAAAATAATATTTTAATATACGAACAATCTAAAAAGCTAATCGCGTCCTATGTGCAAACTACAGACAGATTCTTCTTCTCAGCATAGCATATAAGAACTAATTATTCTGCTAGTCATAATCAATCTTTTATTGAACAATTGTCTGGAGAAAATAAATATGGATTAAAGGAAGGCCAAGAAACCACGCAATTTTTTCAATAAGGTTGATCTCGAGAAAACGTTGAAAGTTTGACATCCATTTATCAACTTTTTGTTGACAAAGAACAGGTTATGTCTCTCTGAAGCAAAGAAATCAACGAACTGCTACAATCCCAATGGAAGTAACTGTTGAGCTTGTATCACTCAGCAAAACGACAATACAGAGCTCCTAATGTTGTATTTGAGTAGAAGCAAGCCAGAGCGATGACATCTTACTTTTAATCACGTTTAACAATGTCCTGTAAATAAACTTGTAGAGATGGCACTAGGAGGGAGGGGAAAGTAATGTGGCAAACATCGGTATAAATATTTTGTAATATATGGTTAGTAACGCCTAGACGAAATTTTTAGAGTAACATTTTGACAGTAAGAGATTTAGCACGTTTTTAAAACTTCACGGTGAATATCAAATGATTTTTAAGAGAATACATATAAACATATATTTAGTGTGATATTTCAAGAGAAAAGTTTATCAAAATCTGTCTTTACTTAAGTAAATAAGGTTGAGAGGAAATT